>JAVJIF010006070.1:0-69893 GCA_038442645.1 Agave tequilana | reverse complement strand
TTTTCAAATCTATCTTTGAAACCCTACTACAAGGGCGGTAGGATGGGAGATCATGTTCATGTATGCCCTAAATTGAAAATCTTTAAAACTTGAATTATGATTGGGTGGTAGATATATGATGTATACACTTGAACTTATTGTTATGTCATTGGTATCATTGAACTCTTTCAATGGTATCATTTTGACCTTTTATATACTCATATGTTTTATTTATGTATGTATGTTGCTTTAAATTCCAAGTATATCAATTTCAATTGGTATCTATCTTTCATACATTATATGTTTGTATTTATGCTAGTGCTTGAGTTTCAATTTTGTTTAAATTGATTACTTTTAAATTGTTATCAAGACTATGCATGTCTTTAGTTTGTTTTCATAAAGGGGAGAAAATTGATTTTGTACTTCAATTGGTATTTGTACTCCCACTCTTTATGATTAAAAGTTGTTATTTTGAACATATGATATCAACATCAAATTTGTTATATATTTTCAAAAATGAAATATATTCTTACAATTGGTATCAAAATTTTGTGTTTAGACATTCAAAATTTGTTATGTTGTTTTACAATTGGTAATTTGTTATGTTTAATTACAATTGGTATCTCAAAAGTTGTTTAAAGAAAATATTCAAAATTTTGATTGGTAATTCCTATATGCAAGGAGAGCTTAACATCTCTCTTACATATAGATTCATGTTGAGTATATTATAAATTGAGGACTTGACAACTCTTCTTATATGATATACGTGTGTAGGGGGAGCTTCACATCTCCTCTTATGCATTACATAATATGTGTTATTGAATTGGGGCTTGTCATCCCTTCTTCATGTAATGCATATGTGTAGGGAAGCTAACTTAGCGTCTTCCTCTTCATGAATGTATATAGCATATAACATATATTGATTCTTGTTTATTGGTATCAAGATGCTTCATTGACATATTTTAATTGATATCATGTTTGTAGTCACCCGTTATTGATTTTGTTTTTTGTTTTAGACAAAAAAGAGGGGAGAACATTGTTTGCATTGTTTTGATTGACAAAAAGGGGGAGAAAGATTTTTACCCCTCATTTTATATATGGTTTTGATTGTTTACCCCTTTATTGATGATTGACAAAAGGGGGAGAATTATTTGAGAGTTTAACATGCATACATAAAACTCAAATTACTTCTATGCATGATTGGTACATGTTTTTTATATGCATGCTTTATGCATATATTATGTTTTAATCTCAAGAATATTAAGTTTAATTGATATATAGAGTTTGCTTTGTAATTGGTATCTAGAGCTTATTGTTTGAATTTCCATTTGATATCTAGACCATTTATTGTTTATGCATACGCATGTTTCATGTTTAACATTCATTGCATATATTTATTGTTTATCCTATGCATGAGTTAAGGGGGAGCTTCCTTGAAGCTTATCTTTAATCCATGCATATATAACTCCATGAGTTTTGTCATCATCAAAAAGGGGGAGATTGTTGGCCCAATGGCCTTCCACTCTAGTTTTGATGATGATCAACACTCATGTAGTTATGTTTACTAATATTCTTGTGTTTCTAAGTTTCAGATCAGTAACAGGATATTAGGTTGGTGATTAGCTTCAACAAGATGATTAGAAGCTATTCATGATGATTCCGGTGCCAAGCTTAAAGATCATACCTTTGCACTTGGAGAATCACGGAGTTTTGGAGCAAGTCTACTTGAAGATGAAGATCGTCAAGAAGACTTAGGTATCTAGTTTAGAGTTTGTGTTTTAGATCCATATTTGTAAAGCTTAGTTTAGTTGATATGCTCAAGTGCACAAATCACACACGTTTTATGATTGAGTTTTGGTTTTCATGAATAGTTTATCAAAACAAGTTTAAATTGATATATGTATAGTTGCTTCATTCTATACATGCATGCTTAATTTTTAAAAAAAACTTATTTTGACTATCCTATTCATGTTTTGGAAAATTCTAGTTTGATAAAATACAAGTTTTGTTTTTGATAAAAATTGGCAAGACACAAAATGAATTGATATGATTGATATATGTCTTGAAATTTTTATCACAATTTTGGTTATCAAAGTAAAATGATAAAACAAGTTTTAGAAAACATATTTTTTAAAAAACAGTTTTTATTGTGATTAAAAACTATTTTTTTGATTTACTGTGAATTTATGGGATTTTTTATTGAGTGAAAAGACCTATTTTCAAATCCCGTATCTGTGCAGAACTGAGGACTGGCTGACAGGCCAAGTCGGTCGACCGGACACCGGTCGACCGCACCATAGGCCGGTCGACCGGGACGGTCGACCGACGTGCACAAGTCTGTGCACGTTTTGGAGTCTCTGGGCCGGTCGACCGGGCCGGTCGACCGAGATGAGAGTTCTGCTCTCAGGATGTTTCGGTCGACCGGCCGGTCGACCGCTATTGCCCAACGGTCACATTTTTGACCGTTGGCGGTCGACCGGACCGGTCGACCGGCAGTCTGTCAGACTGCCAACTCAGCCTAACGGCTAGTTTTGTATAGGGGCTATATAAACCCATCTCTTTGGGGATTTTGGCTAAGTTTTTTAAGAGAAAAATTTCCAGTTTTCTGAGGTGTTTAAAAGAGTTTTTAAAGAGTTTTAAGTGCAAAAACTTCACATCTTTATTTGTTTTGGTTTTTGGAAAATCAAAGAAAAATAGTTTTTGGATTTTTGCTTAGATCTTCAATTCTATCATATTGCAAGTATTTTCCTAAAGATTTTTCTTTGTTGCTTGTTCCAAAAACACTTGTTTCCACACTTGAGCTATCTTCTATCCTAAACTATTAGATCTTGTTTTTGTGGAAAAAGATAAGAGAAAAAGAAAGAGAAGTGTTTGAGGTTGTTTGTTGTAAACCTCATTGTTGTAAACACCCTTATATGTTTGAATCCCTTTCGGTAGAGTGATCGGTGAATTGTGTTGTGGATCCCTCTTAGGTAGAGGTGATAGGGTTTGGTTGTGAGCCTCTTCGGTAGAGTGTGTGGATTGGTTGTTGTATTGGCTACGGGCCTTACCCTCGGTTGTGAGGTGGTTGTTTTGAGAGAGGAGTTTGGTACTCCTAGAGTTGTAAGAATCCTCTTTGGTAGAGGTTCCCTCGGTGGGAGTTGAGATAGTGGAAATCCTACACGGTGGTGTAGGCGGGGATGTAGAGCAAGGTGCTCGAACCTCGAAACAAATCTTGGTGTTTGCGTATTGATCCATTGTCTCTCTAACTCTCTCTCTTATATTTGTGCACAGCATCATATTCATATCATATCATATCATATTTGCTTGTGTTGTGCATATTTCATATTGCCTTGCATTTATTCATATTGCTATTCATTCTTATATGCTTGGCTTGATTGTGTGTATTTTATATTGCTTGGATTGCTTGTGTGTGTGTGCCTAACTTATACTCATCCAACAAGAGCTTCACATAGCACCTCAACCCATTTCAAGGGGAATCAAGGGGAGTTAGTCCAGAGCCTCGCAAGGGGAATTCGGCTACACTTGTTGTATTGTATTAGTTTGTGCATAATTTGCATTAGCTTCCGCATTTAGCGCACTTAGTTTGCATTTAGTTTATTAGATTAGCACTTACTCCTATTCACCCCCCCCCCTCTAGGTGTTTTTCAATTGGTATCAGAGCTAGTGCTCCTGATACTTAGGCTTAACATCCTAGGAGTGATCCATTTGCTTGCTAATCTTCATTTGCATTTGCTTGTTTGAACACTTCTAGTTTATACCATGGACTTCATGACCCCACCTAGCTATGATCCTTCCAACATTGATATTTGGAAGTATAGGATGTCCATGTACCTAGACCCTAGGTTTGCATGTTTTCCTTGCCGCCACCAAGAGATGTTATCTTGGTGATGCAATCATATAGGGGCAAATGCACAGCCAGAGGCTATTAGAAGCACACTTCCTAAAGATTATCTTTTATGTGTTTCTAATCTTGATTCCGCTTTTGCAGTATGGAACAAGTTGACTACAACCACCACCTCCAAGCTTCAAGTCCAAATCCAAGAAGAGGAATTTAGTGGAGAATCCAACTCTATATGCTACATGGTCCAAGGGAATGACTCCCTTGAGGTACATTCGGAATCTCACTAGATAGTAATGATTGTTCCAGTTCTTCAAATGATTATGTTGATCCTCATGCTTGAATGAAGAACTTTCCATTGTTTGTGAAAAATTGATAGAAAAATATAATTGTTGAAAAAGAAGATCTAGGAATTGAACAAGAAAATAAGAGTTTGCATGCTAGACTTACCAATGTTTTTGCAAGAAAGGTTGAGGTCTATAATGAAAGGGATCATTAAAATCTCAACTTGATCTTGCACTTAAAGGAAATAACTTTTTGAAAAATAAAAATGATTGCCATGTTCTTTTGAAAAAAATGAAAACTTGTCTTCAAAAGTTGATTTTGGTTTTAAAAGAAAATGATTCTTTGAAAATTAAGATTGCTTCAATTTCTAAGATTTGATGCATGTTTAAAGAAAAATGGAATTTTACAATAAGATTGATGCACATGTTTGCCTTGCTAGTGTAGCTTCTTCATCTAGTCTACCTAATGCATGTACCTCTTCTTCTATGATTAATGATGATATTTGTATGCTAAAGAAGAGAGTAGATTGTTTGGGCTCCACTATGAGCCAATGTGCTAAGAACCATACACGCTTGGAATCCTTGGTTCGAAAGAAACAAGTTCCATCTTCTATGCATGCACACCCTCCACGGCATACACATGCTCCTCACGGACACCATCACATCATGTATGCTCATGTGTACACTTGTACACATTGTGGTCGTAAGGGCCATCTTGCTAATTTTGTTATGATAGATTAAATGTTTCAAATTTAGCAAAGAAATTTGTTTGGGTTAGGGAAGGGACTAACCCCCATGGACCCAATAAGATGTGGGTACCAAAGACCACCCCTCCTATTATTTTTGATGTAGGTGTGGGCTCTCACATGACGTGAGAGTGATGACACTTGGAGTGGATGCGTTCCGGACTTAAAGGAAATCAAATGGATGCATCACTTTCAAGGGAAGGTTTTGGTGGAGAGGACCACCATGTTTTGGAGACAAGGAGAGTTGCTTCTTCTTCATTTTTGGTAACAATCCTTTACTCCCATTTATTGTTTACATGCTTTCCATTTCATTGCTTATAGCATGTTTTGATGTTTTATAGCATGTTTCATTGTCTATGGATTAGTATGTTCATTCCATGTTTATTAGATCCTTGACATACATGTATAGTATTTGAGACACACATGCTTATTTGATTCACATTTAGTGTTCTCACCGTTGTTTAAGCTATAATGTACATCATGAATCTAATACATGTGAATTTACATAGTAATCATGTCTTAGTTTTATCATGATGATTTTATATTGTGTTTTGATGCTTCATGTTAAGGTTACTTGTTTAGATGTTAGTTTTCATTAAGACTAGAATTATACTTGTACATATAGTGGCCACAAAATAATCTATATATGTATGAGCTTGAATGCTTATTTGAACCCATTAGATGTGCTAGTATAGCCTAGTTTTTGATGATTCATACATTTCAAACTTGTATTCCATTTTTGGATTTGTTTTATGATTGTGTGTTTCACTTCATGTATATGTTTGTATTGCCAAACTTTAAGATATACATGTATACCCTTGAGTCATTTGCCTTTCATGCAATCTATTTATAGACTCAATTGTGTTTAGGGATATGTATGTATACTTCATGTTGGACAAGACATACATATACCTTGAAATGAAAATTGCTTTTAGTAAAGATGTAGATTTTCATGTTTCATGTATTTATGTTTAACTTCATGTATATGTCTATCTAGTTCAAACTAATCTTATACATATACATCTTTTTGAGCCACGTGCCTTCATGAATATACATTAGTGGACTCGTTGAGTTTTGGATATGTATGTATGTTTATTTTCTTTGTATTAGACATACATAAGCCTTGAAGATTAAATAAGTAGTTTTATATGATTTTCATGTTTTTGATGGAATTATGTTTTAAGGAATAATTGAGCTTAATGAAATATTTTTCATGATTATGATCTTCACATTTTATTTGTACACTCACATCTATTGCTTGCTCATGTTTTTGTTTTCATGAGTCTTATTTATGCCTAATTGAACTTGAGTGTTGATATGATGTGAATTTCATGTTTATGAAAAACAATTTTGTTTTATTCCTTACTTGAAGGATTTCGTACTAGGTACAAAGTTTTTCCATTTAACTAGTTGCGATGTTCTTCACTTTGGTAGAGATTTTTAAACAAACTACATTTTCAATCTATCTTTGAAAACCCCTACTATCTAAGGGCGGTAGGATGGGAGATCATGTTCATGTATGCCCTAAATTGAAAATCTTTAAAACTTGAATATGATTGGGTGGTAGATAATATGATGTATACACTTGAACTTATTGTTATGTCAATTGGTATCATTGAACTCTTTCAATTGGTATCATTTTGACCTTTTGTATACTCATATGTTTATTATGTATGTATGTATGCTTTAAATTCCAAGTATATCAATTTCTATGGTATCTATCTTTCATACATATATATGTTTGTATTTATGCTAGTGCTTGAGTTTCAATTTTGTTTAAATTGATTACTTTTAAATTGTTATCAAGACTATGCATGTCTTTAGTTTGTTTTTCATAAAGGGGGAGAAAATTTGATTTACTTTCAATTGGTATTTGTACTCCCACTCTTTATGATTAAAAGTTGTTATTTTGAACATATGATATCAACATCAAATTTGTTTATATATTTCAAAATGAAATATATTCTTACAATTGGTATCAAAATTTGTGTTTAGGACATTCAAAATTTGTTATGTTGTTTTACAATTGGTAATTTGTTATGTTTAATTACAATTGGTATCTCAAAAAGTTGTTTAAAGAAAATATTCAAAGTTTTGATTTGTAATTCCTATATGCAAGGAGAGCTTAACATCTCTCTTACATATAGATTCATGTTGAGTATATATATAAATTGAGGAGCTTGACAACTCTTCTTTATATGATATACGTGTGTAGGGGGAGCTTCACATCTCCTCTTATGCATTACATAATATGTGTTATGTGAATTGGGGCTTGTCATCCCTTCTTCATGTAATGCATATGTGTAGGGAAGCTAACTTAGCGTCTTCCTCTTCATGAATGTATATAGCATATAACTATATTGATTCTTGTTTATTGGTATCAAGATGCTTCATTGACATATTTTTAATTGATATCATGTTTGTAGTCACCCGTTATTGATTTTGTTTTTGTTTTAGACAAAAAGGGGGAGAACATTGTTTGCATTGTTTTGATTGACAAAAAGGGGAGAAAGATTTTTACCCCATTTTATCTATGGTTTTGATTGTTTACCCCTTTATTGATGATTGACAAAAAGGGGAGAATTATTTGAGAGTTTAACATGCATACATAAAACTCAAATTACTTCTATGCATGATTGGTACATGTTTTTTTATATGCATGCTTATGCATATATTATGTTTTAATCTCAAGAATATTAAGTTTATTGATATATAGAGTTTGCTTTGTAATTGGTATCTAGAGCTTATTTTGTTTTGAATATTCCATTTGATATCTAGAACCTTTATTGTTTATGCATACGCATGTTTCATGTTTAACCTTCATTGCATATATTTATTGTTTATCCCTATGCATGAGTTAAGGGGGGCTTCCTTGAAGCTTATCTTTAATCCATGCATATATAACTCCATGAGTTTTTGTCATCATCAAAAAGGGGGAGATTGTTGGCCCAATGGCCTTCCACTCTAGTTTTGATGATGATCAACACTCATGTAGTTATGTTTACTAATATTCTTGTTGTTTCTAAGTTTCAGATCAGTAACAGGATATTAGGTTGTGATTAGCTTCAACAAGATGATTAGAAGCTATTCATGATGATTCCGGTGCCAAAGCTTAAAGATCATACCTTTGCACTTGGAGAATCACGGAGTTTGGAGCAGTCTACTTGAAGATGAAGATCGTCAAGAAGACTTAGGTATCTAGTTTAGAGTTTGTGTTTTAGATCCATATTTGTAAAGCTTAGTTTAGTTGATATGCTCAAGTGCACAAATCACACACGTTTTATGATTGAGTTTTGGTTTTCATGAATAGTTTATCAAAACAAGTTTAAATTGATATATGTATAGTTGCTTCATTCTATACATGCATGCTTAATTTTTTAAACAAACTTATTTTGACTACCTATTCATGTTTGGGAAATTCTAGTTTGATAAAATACAAGTTTTGTTTTTGATAAAATTGGCAAGACACAAAAATGAATTGATATGATTGATATATGTCTTGAAATTTTTATCACAAGTTTGGTTATCAAAGTAAAATGATAAAACAAGTTTTAGAAAAACATATTTTAGAAAAACAGTTTTTATTGTGATTAAAACTATTTTTTTGATTTACTGTGAATTTATGGGATTTTTATTGAGTGAAAAGACCTATTTTCAAATCCCGTATCTGTGCAGAACTGAGGACTGGCTGACAGGCCAAGTCGGTCGACCGGACCGGTCGACCGCACCATAGGCCGGTCGACCGGGACGGTCGACCGACGTGCACAAGTCTGTGCACGTTTTGGAGTCTCTGGGCCGGTCGACCGGGCCGGTCGACCGAGATGAGAGTTCTGCTCTCAGGATGTTTCGGTCGACCGGGCCGGTCGACCGCTATTGCCCAAACGGTCACATTTTTGACCGTTGGCGGTCGACCGGACCGGTCGACCGGCAGTCTGTCAGACTGCCAACTCAGCCTAACGGCTAGTTTGTATAGGGGCTATATAAACCCATCTCTTTGGGGATTTTGGCTAAGTTTTTTTAGAGAAAAATTTTCAGTTTTCTGAGGTGTTTAAAAGAGTTTTCAAAGAGTTTTAAGTGCAAAAACTTCACTCTTTATTTGTTTTGGGTTTTTGGAAAATCAAAGAAAAATAGGTTTTGGGATTTTTGCTTAGATCTTCAATTCTATCATATTGCAAGTATTTTCCTAAAGATTTTTCTTGTTGCTTGTTTCCAAAAACACTTGTTTCCACACTTGAGCTATCTTCTATCCTAAACTATTAGGATCTTGTTTTTGTGGAAAAAGATAGAGAAAAAGAAAGAGAAGTGTTTGAGGTTGTTTGTTGTAAACTCATTGTTGTAAACACCCTTATATTTGTGAATCCCTCTTCGGTAGAGGTGATGGGTGATTGTGTTGTGGATCCCCTTAGGTAGAGGTGATAGTGTTTGGTTGTGAGCCTCTTCGGTAGAGGTGTGTGGATTGGTTGTTGTATTGGCTACGGGCCTTACCCCTCGGTTGTGAGGTGGTTGTTTGAGAGAGGAGTTTGGTACTCCTAGAGTTGTAAGAAATCCTCTTTGGTAGAGGTTCCCTCGGTGGGAGTTGAGATAGTGGAAATCCTACACGGTGGTGTAGGCGGGGATGTAGAGCAAGGTGCTCGAACCTCGAAACAAATCTTGGTGTTTGCGTATTATCCATTGTCTCTCTAACTCTCTCTCTTATATTTGTGCACAGCATCATATTCATATCATATCATATCATATTTGCTTGTGTTGTGCATATTTCATATTGCCTTGCATTTATTCATATTGCTATTCATTCTTATATGCTTGGCTTGATTGTGTGTATTTTATATTGCTTGGATTGCTTGTGTGTGTGTGCCTAACCTATACTCACCAACAAGAGCTTCACATAGCACCTCAACCCATTTCAAGGGGAATCAAGGGAGTTAGTCCAGAGCCTCGCAAGGGGAATTCGGCTACACTTGTTGTATTATATAGTTTGTGCATAATTTGCATTAGCTTCCGCATTTTGCCCACTTAGTTTGCATTTAGTTTATTAGATTAGCACTTACACCTATTCCCCCCCCCTCTAGTTGTTTTTCAATTGGTATCAGAGCTAGTGCTCCTGATACTTAGGCTTAACATCCTAGGAGTGATCCATTTGCTTGCTAATCTTCATTTGCATTTGCTTGTTTGAACACTTTTAGTTTATACCATGGACTTCATGACCCCACCTAGCTATGATCCTTCCAACATTGATATTTGGAAGTATAGGATGTCCATGTACCTAAAGACCCTAGGTTTGCATGTTTTCTTGCCGCCACCAAGAGATGTTCTTGGTGATAGCAATCATATAGGGGCAAATGCACAAGCCCTAGAGGCTATTAGAAGCACACTTCCTAAAGATTATCTTTTATGTGTTTCTAATCTTGATTCATCTTTTGCAGTGTGGAACAAGTTGACTACAACCACTACCTCCAAGCTTCAAGTCCAAATCCAAGAAGAGGAATCTAGTGGAGAATCCAACTCTATATGCTACATGGTCCAAGGGAATGACTCCCTTGAGGTACATTCGGAATCTCACTAGATAGTAATGATTGTGCCAGTTCTTCAAATGATTATGTTGATCCTCATGCTTTGAATGAAGAACTTTCCATTGTTTGTGAAAAATTGATAGAAAAATATAATTTGTTGAAAAAGAAGAGTCTAGGAATTGAACAAGAAAATAAGAGTTTGCATGCTAGACTTACCAATGTTTTGCAAGAGAAGGTTGAGGTCTATAATGAAAGGGATTCATTAAAATCTCAACTTGATCTTGCACTTAAGGAAATAACTTTTTGAAAAATAAAAATGATTGCCATGTTCTTTTGAAGAAACATGAAAACTTGTCTTCAAAAGTTGATTTTGTTTTAAAAGAAAATGATTCTTTGAAAATTAAGATTGCTTCAATTTCTAAAGATTTGGATGCATGTTTAAAGAAAAATGAATTTTTACAAAATAAGATTGATGCACATGTTTGCCTTGCTAGTGTAGCTTCTTCATCTAGTCTACCTAATGCATGTACCTCTTCTTCTAGGATTAATGATGATATTTGTATGCTAAAGAAGAGAGTAGATTGTTTGGGCTCCACTATGAGCCAATGTGCTAAGAACCATACACGCTTGGAATCCTTGGTTCGAAAGAAACAAGTTCCATCTTCTATGCATGCACACCCTCCACGGCATACACATGCTCCTCACGGACACCATCACACCATGTATGCTCATGTGTACACTTGTACACATTGTGGTCGTAAGGGCCCTTGCTAAATTTTGTTATGATAGATTAAATGTTTCAAATTTAGCAAAGAAATTTGTTTGGGTTAGGAAGGGACTAACCCCCATGGACCAATAAGATGTGGGTACCAAAGACCACCCCTCCTATTATTTTTGATGTAGGTGTGGGCTCTCACATGACGTGAGAGTGATGACACCTTGGAGTGGATGCGTTCCGGACTTAAAGGAAATCAAATGGATGCATCACTTTCAAGGGAAGGTTTGGTGGAGAGGACCACCATGTTTTGGAGACAAGGAGAGTTGCTTCTTCGGTTTTGGTAACAATCCTTTACTCCCATTTATTGTTTACATGCTTTCCATTTCATTGCTTATAGCATGTTTTGATGTTTTATAGCATGTTTCATTGTCTATGGATTAGTATGTTCATTCCATGTTTATTAGATCCTTGACATACATGTATAGTATTTGAGACACACATGCTTATTTGATTCACATTTAGTGTTCTCACCGTTGTTTAAGCTATAATGTACATCATGAATCTAATACATGTGAATTTACATAGTAATCATGTCTTAGTTTTATCATGATGATTTTTATATTGTGTTTTGATGCTTCATGTTAAGGTTACTTGTTTAGATGTTAGTTTTCATTAAGACTAGGAATTATACTTGTACATATAGTGGGCCACAAATAAATCTATATATGTATGAGCTTGAATGCTTATTTGAACCCATTAGATGTGCTAGTATAGTCTAGTTTTGATGATTCATATTTCAAACTTGTATTCCATTTTTGGATTTGTTTTATGATTGTGTGTTTCACTTCATGTATATGTTCGTATTGCCAAACTTTAAGATATACATGTATACCCCTTGAGTCATTTGCCTTTCATGCAAATCTATTTATAGACTCAATTGTGTTTAGGGATATGTATGTATACTTCATGTTGGACAAGACATACATATACCTTGAAATGAAAATTGCTTTTAGTAAAGATGTAGATTTCATGTTTCATGTATTTATGTTTAACTTCATGTATATGTCTATCTAGTTCAAACTAATCTTATACATATACATCTTTTTGAGCCACGTGCCTTCATGAATATACATTTAGTGGACTCGTTGAGTTTTGGATATGTATGTATATTTTAGCTTGTATTAGACATACATAAGCCTTGAAGATTAAATAAGTAGTTTTATATGATTTTTCATGTTTTTGATGGAATTATGTTTTAAGGAATAATTGAGCTTAATGAAATATTTTTCATGATTATGATCTTCACATTTTATTTGTACACTCACATCTATTGCTTGCTCATGTTTTGTTTTCATGAGTCTTATTTATGCCTAATTGAACTTGAGTGTTTGATATGATGTGAATTTCATGTTTATGAAAAACAATTTTTTTATTCCTTACTTGAAGGATTTCGTACTAGGTAACAAGTTTTTCCATTTAACTAGTTGCGATGTTCTTCACTTTGGTAGAGATTTTCAAACAAAACTACATTTTCAAATCTATCTTTGAAAACCCCTACTATCTAAGGGCGGTAGGATGGGAGATCATGTTCATGTATGCCCTAAATTGAAAATCTTTAAAACTTGAATTATGATTGGGTGGTAGATAATATGATGTATACACTTGAACTTATTGTTATGTCAATTGGTATCATTGAACTCTTTCAATTGGTATCATTTTGACCTTTTGTATACTCATATGTTTATTATGTATGTATGTATGCTTTAAATTCCAAGTATATCAATTTCTATTGGTATCTATCTTTCATACATATATATGTTTGTATTTATGCTAGTGCTTGAGTTTCAATTTTGTTTAAATTGATTACTTTTAAATTGTTATCAAGACTATGCATGTCTTTAGTTTGTTTTTCATAAAGGGGGAGAAAATTTGATTTTGTACTTCAATTGGTATTTGTACTCCCACTCTTTATGATTAAAAGTTGTTATTTTGAACATATGATATCAACATCAAATTTGTTTATATATTTTCAAAAATGAAATATATTCTTACAATTGGTATCAAAATTTGTGTTTAGACATTCAAAATTTGTTATGTTGTTTTACAATTGGTAATTTGTTATGTTTAATTACAATTGGTATCTCAAAAAGTTGTTAAAGAAAATATTCAAAATTTTGATTTGTAATTCCTATATGCAAGGAGAGCTTAACATCTCTCTTACATATAGATTCATGTTGAGTATATTATAAATTGAGGAGCTTGACAACTCTTCTTTATATGATATACGTGTGTAGGGGGAGCTTCACATCTCCTCTTATGCATTACATAATATGTGTTATGTGAATTGGGGCTTGTCATCCCTTCTTCATGTAATGCATATGTGTAGGGAAGCTAACTTAGCGTCTTCCTCTTCATGAATGTATATAGCATATAACATATATTGATTCTTGTTTATTGGTATCAAGATGCTTCATTGACATATTTTTAATTGATATCATGTTTGTAGTCACCCGTTATTGATTTTGTTTTTGTTTTAGACAAAAAGGGGGAGAACATTGTTTGCATTGTTTTGATTGACAAAAAGGGGGAGAAAGATTTTTACCCCTCATTTTATCTATGGTTTTGATTGTTTACCCCTTTATTGATGATTGACAAAAAGGGGGAGAATTATTTGAGAGTTTAACATGCATACATAAAACTCAAATTACTTCTATGCATGATTGGTACATGTTTTTTATATGCATGCTTATGCATATATTATGTTTTAATCTCAAGAATATTAAGTTTAATTGATATATAGAGTTTGCTTTGTAATTGGTATCTAGAGCTTATTTTGTTTTGAATATTCCATTTGATATCTAGAACCATTTATTGTTTATGCATACGCATGTTTCATGTTTAACATTCATTGCATATATTTATTGTTTATCCCTATGCATGAGTTAAGGGGGAGCTTCCTTGAAGCTTATCTTTAATCCATGCATATATAACTCCATGAGTTTTGTCATCATCAAAAAGGGGGAGATTGTTGGCCCAATGGCCTTCCACTCTAGTTTTGATGATGATCAACACTCATGTAGTTATGTTTACTAATATTCTTGTGTTTCTAAGTTTCAGATCAGTAACAGGATATTAGGTTGGTGATTAGCTTCAACAAGATGATTAGAAGCTATTCATGATGATTCCGGTGCCAAAGCTTAAAGATCATACCTTTGCACTTGGAGAATCACGGAGTTTTGGAGCAAGTCTACTTGAAGATGAAGATCGTCAAGAAGACTTAGGTATCTAGTTTAGAGTTTGTGTTTTAGATCCATATTTGTAAAGCTTAGTTTAGTTGATATGCTCAAGTGCACAAATCACACACGTTTTATGATTGAGTTTGGTTTTCATGAATAGTTTATCAAAACAAGTTTAAATTGATATATGTATAGTTGCTTCATTCTATACATGCATGCTTAATTTTTTAAACAAACTTATTTTGACTATCCTATTCATGTTTTGGAAAATTCTAGTTTGATAAAATACAAGTTTTGTTTTTGATAAAATTGGCAAGACACAAAAATGAATTGATATGATTGATATATGTCTTGAAATTTTTATCACAAGTTTGGTTATCAAAGTAAAATGATAAAACAAGTTTTAGAAAAACATATTTTTAGAAAAACAGTTTTTATTGTGATTAAAACTATTTTTTTGATTTACTGTGAATTTATGGGATTTTTATTGAGTGAAAAGACCTATTTTCAAATCCCGTATCTGTGCAGAACTGAGGACTGGCTGACAGGCCAAGTCGGTCGACCGGACCGGTCGACCGCACCATAGGCCGGTCGACCGGGACGGTCGACCGACGTGCACAAGTCTGTGCACGTTTTGGAGTCTCTGGGACGGTCGACCGGGCCGGTCGACCGAGATGAGAGTTCTGCTCTCAGGATGTTTCGGTCGACCGGGCCGGTCGACCGCTATTGCCCAACGGTCACATTTTTGACCGTTGGCGGTCGACCGGACCGGTCGACCGGCAGTCTGTCAGACTGCCAACTCAGCCTAACGGCTAGTTTTGTATAGGGGCTATATAAACCCCATCTCTTTGGGGATTTTGGCTAAGTTTTTTTAAGAGAAAAATTTCCAGTTTTCTGAGGTGTTTAAAAGAGTTTTCAAAAGAGTTTTAAGTGCAAAAACTTCACATTTTATTTGTTTTGGGTTTTTGGAAAATCAAAGAAAAATAGGTTTTTGGGATTTTTGCTTAGATCTTCAATTCTATCATATTGCAAGTATTTTCCCAAAGATTTTTCTTTGTTGCTTGTTTCCAAAAACACTTGTTTCCACACTTGAGCTATCTTCTATCCTAAACTATTAGGATCTTGTTTTTGTGGAAAAAGATAAGAGAAAAAGAAAGAGAAGTGTTTGAGGTTGTTTGTTGTAAACCTCATTGTTGTAAACACCCTTATATTTGTGAATCCCTCTTCGGTAGAGGTGATCGGGTGATTGTGTTGTGGATCCCTCTTAGGTAGAGGTGATAGTGTTTGGTTGTGAGCCTCTTCGGTAGAGGTGTGTGGATTGGTTGTTGTATTGGCTACGGGCCTTACCCCTCGGTTGTGAGGTGGTTGTTTGAGAGAGGAGTTTGGTACTCCTAGAGTTGTAAGAAATCCTCTTTGGTAGAGGTTCCCTCGGTGGGAGTTGAGATAGTGGAAATCCTACACGGTGGTGTAGGCGGGGATGTAGAGCAAGGTGCTCGAACCTCGAAACAAATCTTGGTGTTTGCGTATTGATCCATTGTCTCTCTAACTCTCTCTCTTATATTTGTGCACAGCATCATATTCATATCATATCATATTTGCTTGTGTTGTGCATATTTCATATTGCCTTGCATTTATTCATATTGCTATTCATTCTTATATGCTTGGCTTGATTGTGTGTATTTTATATTGCTTGGATTGCTTGTGTGTGTGTGCCTAACTTATACTCATCCAACAAGAGCTTCACATAGCACCTCAACCCATTTCAAGGGGAATCAAGGGGAGTTAGTCCAGAGCCTCGCAAGGGGAATTCGGCTACACTTGTTGTATTGTATTAGTTTGTGCATAATTTGCATTAGCTTCCGCATTTAGCGCACTTAGTTTGCATTTAGTTTATTAGATTAGCACTTACACCTATTCACCCCCCCTCTAGTAGTTTTTCAATTGGTATCAGAGCTAGTGCTCCTGATACTTAGGCTTAACATCCTAGGAGTGATCCATTTGCTTGCTAATCTTCATTTGCATTTGCTTGTTTGAACACTTTTAGTTTATACCATGGACTCATGACCCCACCTAGCTATGATCCTTCCAACATTGATATTTGGAAGTATAGGATGTCCATGTACCTAAAGACCCTAGGTTTGCATGTTTTCCTTGCCGCCACCAAGAGATGTTATCTTGGTGATAGCAATCATATAGGGGCAAATGCACAAGCCCTAGAGGCTATTAGAAGCACACTTCCTAAAGATTATCTTTTATGTGTTTCTAATCTTGATTCCGCTTTTGCAGTGTGGAACAAGTTGACTACAACCACTACCTCCAAGCTTCAAGTCCAAATCCAAGAAGAGGAATCTAGTGGAGAATCCAACTCTATATGCTACATGGTCCAAGGGAATGACTCCCTTGAGGTACATTCGGAATCTCAACTAGATAGTAATGATTGTGCCAGTTCTTCCAATGATTATGTTGATCCTCATGCTTTGAATGAAGAACTTTCCATTGTTTGTGAAAATTGATAGAAAAATATAATTTGTTGAAAAAGAAGAGTCTAGGAATTGAACAAGAAAATAAGAGTTTGCATGCTAGACTTACCAATGTTTTGCAAGAGAAGGTTGAGGTCTATAATGAAAGGGATTCATTAAAATCTCAACTTGATCTTGCACTTAAAGGAAATAACTTTTTGAAAAATAAAAATGATTGCCATGTTCTTTTGAAGAAAAATGAAAACTTGTCTTCAAAAGTTGATTTTGTTTTAAAAGAAAATGATTCTTTGAAAATTAAGATTGCTTCAATTTCTAAAGATTTGGATGCATGTTTAAAGAAAAATGAATTTTTACAAAATAAGATTGATGCACATGTTTGCCTTGCTAGTGTAGCTTCTTCATCTAGTCTACCTAATGTATGTACCTCTTCTTCTAGGATTAATGATGATATTTGTATGCTAAAGAAGAGAGTAGATTGTTTGGGCTCCACTATGAGCCAATGTGCTAAGAACCATACACGCTTGGAATCCTTGGTTCGAAAGAAACAAGTTCCATCTTCTATGCATGCACACCCTCCACGGCATACACATGCTCCTCACGGACACCATCACACCATGTATGCTCATGTGTACACTTGTACACATTGTGGTCGTAAGGGCCATCTTGCTAATTTTGTTATGATAGATTAAATGTTTCAAATTTAGCAAAGAAATTTGTTTGGGT
This sequence comes from Agave tequilana, assembly GCA_038442645.1. Lineage (NCBI taxonomy): Eukaryota > Viridiplantae > Streptophyta > Magnoliopsida > Asparagales > Asparagaceae > Agave > Agave tequilana. The sequence goes on along the minus strand of JAVJIF010006070.1, from coordinate 52,376 downwards.
TAGGGAAGGGACTAACCCCCATGGACCCAATAAGATGTGGGTACCAAAGACCACCCCTCCTATTATTTTTGATGTAGGTGTGGGCTCTCACATGACGTGAGAGTGATGACACCTTGGAGTGGATGCGTTCCGGACTTAAAGGAAATCAAATGGATGCATCACTTTCAAGGGAAGGTTTGGTGGAGAGGACCACCATGTTTTGGAGACAAGGAGAGTTGCTTCTTCGGTTTTGGTAACAATCCTTTACTCCCATTTATTGTTTACATGCTTTCCATTTCATTGCTTATAGCATGTTTTGATGTTTTATAGCATGTTTCATTGTCTATGGATTAGTATGTTCATTCCATGTTTATTAGATCCTTGACATACATGTATAGTATTTGAGACACACATGCTTATTTGATTCACATTTAGTGTTCTCACCGTTTGTTTAAGCTATAATGTACATCATGAATCTAATACATGTGAATTTACATAGTAATCATGTCTTAGTTTTATCATGATGATTTTTATATTGTGTTTTGATGCTTCATGTTAAGGTTACTTGTTTAGATGTTAGTTTTCATTAAGACTAGGAATTATACTTGTACATATAGTGGGCCACAAATAAATCTATATATGTATGAGCTTGAATGCTTATTTGAACCCATTAGATGTGCTAGTATAGTCTAGTTTTGATGATTCATACATTTCAAACTTGTATTCCATTTTTGGATTTGTTTTATGATTGTGTGTTTCACTTCATGTATATGTTCGTATTGCCAAACTTTAAGATATACATGTATACCCCTTGAGTCATTTGCCTTTCATGCAAATCTATTTATAGACTCAATTGTGTTTAGGGATATGTATGTATACTTCATGTTGGACAAGACATACATATACCTTGAAATGAAAATTGCTTTTAGTAAAGATGTAGATTTTCATGTTTCATGTATTTATGTTTAACTTCATGTATATGTCTATCTAGTTCAAACTAATCTTATACATATACATCTTTTTGAGCCACGTTCCTTCATGAATATACATTTAGTGGACTCGTTGAGTTTTGGATATGTATGTATATTTTAGCTTGTATTAGACATACATAAGCCTTGAAGATTAAATAAGTAGTTTTATATGATTTTTCATGTTTTTGATGGAATTATGTTTTAAGGAATAATTGAGCTTAATGAAATATTTTTCATGATTATGATCTTCACATTTTATTTGTACACTCACATCTATTGCTTGCTCATGTTTTGTTTTCATGAGTCTTATTTATGCCTAATTGAACTTGAGTGTTTGATATGATGTGAATTTCATGTTTATGAAAAACAATTTTGTTTTATTCCTTACTTGAAGGATTTCGTACTAGGTAACAAGTTTTTCCATTTAACTAGTTGCGATGTTCTTCACTTTGGTAGAGATTTTCAAACAAAACTACATTTTCAAATCTATCTTTGAAAACCCCTACTATCTAAGGGCGGTAGGATGGGAGATCATGTTCATGTATGCCCTAAATTGAAAATCTTTAAAACTTGAATTATGATTGGGTGGTAGATAATATGATGTATACACTTGAACTTATTGTTATGTCAATTGGTATCATTGAACTCTTTCAATTGGTATCATTTTGACCTTTTGTATACTCATATGTTTATTATGTATGTATGTATGCTTTAAATTCCAAGTATATCAATTTCTATTGGTATCTATCTTTCATACATATATATGTTTGTATTTATGCTAGTGCTTGAGTTTCAATTTTGTTTAAATTGATTACTTTTAAATTGTTATCAAGACTATGCATGTCTTAGTTTATTTTTCATAAAGGGGAGAAAATTTGATTTTGTACTTCAATTGGTATTTGTACTCCCACTCTTTATGATTAAAAGTTGTTATTTTGAACATATGATATCAACATCAAATTTGTTTATATATTTTCAAAAATGAAATATATTCTTACAATTAGTATCAAAATTTGTGTTTAGACATTCAAAATTTGTTATGTTGTTTTACAATTGGTAATTTGTTATGTTTAATTACAATTGGTTTCTCAAAAAGTTGTTTAAAGAAAATATTCAAAATTTTGATTTGTAATTCCTATATGCAAGGAGAGCTTAACATCTCTCTTACATATAGATTCATGTTGAGTATATTATAAATTGAGGAGCTTGACAACTCTTCTTTATATGATATACGTGTGTAGGGGGAGCTTCACATCTCCTCTTATGCATTACATAATATGTGTTATGTGAATTGGGGCTTGTCATCCCTTCTTCATGTAATGCATATGTGTAGGGAAGCTAACTTAGCGTCTTCCTCTTCATGAATGTATATAGCATATAACATATATTGATTCTTGTTTATTGGTATCAAGATGCTTCATTGACATATTTTTAATTGATATCATGTTTGTAGTCACCCGTTATTGATTTTGTTTTTTGTTTTAGACAAAAAGGGGGAGAACATTGTTTGCATTGTTTTGATTGACAAAAAGGGGGAGAAAGATTTTTACCCCTCATTTTATCTATGGTTTTGATTGTTTACCCCTTTATTGATGATTGACAAAAAGGGGGAGAATTATTTGAGAGTTTAACATGCATACATAAAACTCAAATTACTTCTATGCATGATTGGTACATGTTTTTTATATGCATGCTTATGCATATATTATGTTTTAATCTCAAGAATATTAAGTTTAATTGATATATAGAGTTTGCTTTGTAATTGGTATCTAGAGCTTATTTTGTTTTGAATATTCCATTTGATATCTAGAACCATTTATTGTTTATGCATACGCATGTTTCATGTTTAACATTCATTGCATATATTTATTGTTTATCCCTATGCATGAGTTAAGGGGGAGCTTCCTTGAAGCTTATCTTTAATCCATGCATATATAACTCCATGAGTTTTGTCATCATCAAAAAGGGGGAGATTGTTGGCCCAATGGCCTTCCACTCTAGTTTTGATGATGATCAACACTCATGTAGTTATGTTTACTAATATTCTTGTGTTTCTAAGTTTCAGATCAGTAACAGGATATTAGGTTGGTGATTAGCTTCAACAAGATGATTAGAAGCTATTCATGATGATTCCGGTGCCAAAGCTTAAAGATCATACCTTTGCACTTGGAGAATCACGGAGTTTTGGAGCAAGTCTACTTGAAGATGAAGATCGTCAAGAAGACTTAGGTATCTAGTTTAGAGTTTGTGTTTTAGATCCATATTTGTAAAGCTTAGTTTAGTTGATATGCTCAAGTGCACAAATCACACACGTTTTATGATTGAGTTTTGGTTTTCATGAATAGTTTATCAAAACAAGTTTAAATTGATATATGTATAGTTGCTTCATTCTATACATGCATGCTTATTTTTTAAACAAACTATTTGACTATCCTATTCATGTTTTGGAAAATTCTAGTTTGATAAAATACAAGTTTTGTTTTTGATAAAATTGGCAAGACACAAAAATGAATTGATATGATTGATATATGTCTTGAAATTTTTATCACAAGTTTGGTTATCAAAGTAAAATGATAAAACAAGTTTTAGAAAAACATATTTTTAGAAAAACAGTTTTTATTGTGATTAAAACTATTTTTTTGATTTACTGTGAATTTATGGGATTTTTATTGAGTGAAAAGACCTATTTTCAAATCCCGTATCTGTGCAGAACTGAGGACTGGCTGACAGGCCAAGTCGGTCGACCGCACCATAGGCCGGTCGACCGGGACGGTCGACCGACGTGCACAAGTCTGTGCACGTTTTGGAGTCTCTGGGCCGGTCGACCGGGCCGGTCGACCGAGATGAGAGTTCTGCTCTCAGGATGTTTCGGTCGACCGGGCCGGTCGACCGCTATTGCCCAACGGTCACATTTTTGACCGTTGGCGGTCGACCGGACCGGTCGACCGGCAGTCTGTCAGACTGCCAACTCAGCCTAACGGCTAGTTTTGTATAGGGGCTATATAAACCCCATCTCTTTGGGGATTTTGGCTAAGTTTTTTAAGAGAAAAATTTCCAGTTTTCTGAGGTGTTTAAAAGAGTTTTCAAAAGAGTTTTAGTGCAAAAACTTCTCATCTTTATTTGTTTTGGGTTTTTGGAAAATCAAAGAAAAATAGGTTTTTGGGATTTTTGCTTAGATCTTCAATTCTATCATATTGCAAGTATTTTCCCAAAGATTTTTCTTTGTTGCTTGTTTCCAAAAACACTTGTTTCCACACTTGAGCTATCTTCTATCCTAAACTATTAGGATCTTGTTTTTGTGGAAAAAGATAAGAGAAAAAGAAAGAGAAGTGTTTGAGGTTGTTTGTTGTAAACCTCATTGTTGTAAACACCCTTATATTTGTGAATCCCTCTTCGGTAGAGGTGATCGGGTGATTGTGTTGTGGATCCCTCTTAGGTAGAGGTGATAGTGTTTGGTTGTGAGCCTCTTCGGTAGAGGTGTGTGGATTGGTTGTTGTATTGGCTACGGGCCTTACCCCTCGGTTGTGAGGTGGTTGTTTGAGAGAGGAGTTTGGTACTCCTAGAGTTGTAAGAAATCCTCTTTGGTAGAGGTTCCCTCGGTGGGAGTTGAGATAGTGGAAATCCTACACGGTGGTGTAGGCGGGGATGTAGAGCAAGGTGCTCGAACTCGAAACAAATCTTGGTGTTTGCGTATTGATCCATTGTCTCTCTAACTCTCTCTCTCTTATATTTGTGCACAGCATCATATTCATATCATATCATATTTGCTTGTGTTGTGCATATTTCATATTGCCTTACATTTATTCATATTGCTATTCATTCTTATATGCTTGGCTTGATTGTGTGTATTTTATATTGCTTGGATTGCTGTGTGTGTGTGTGCCTAACTTATACTCATCCAACAAGAGCTTCACATAGCACCTCAACCCATTTCAAGGGGAATCAAGGGGAGTTAGTCCAGAGCCTCGCAAGGGGAATTCGGCTACACTTGTTGTATTGTATTAGTTTGTGCATAATTTGCATTAGCTTCCGCATTTAGCGCACTTAGTTTGCATTTAGTTTATTAGATTAGCACTTACACCTATTCACTCCCCCCCCCTCTAGGTGTTTTTCAATTGGTATCAGAGCTAGTGCTCCTGATACTTAGGCTTAACATCCTAGGAGTGATCCATTTGCTTGCTAATCTTCATTTGCATTTGCTTGTTTGAACACTTTTAGTTTATACCATGGACTTCATGACCCCACCTAGCTATGATCCTTCCAACATTGATATTTGGAAGTATAGGATGTCCATGTACCTAAAGACCCTAGGTTTGCATGTTTTCCTTGCCGCCACCAAGAGATGTTATCTTGGTGATAGCAATCATATAGGGGCAAATGCACAAGCCCTAGAGGCTATTAGAAGCACACTTCCTAAAGATTATCTTTTATGTGTTTCTAATCTTGATTCCGCTTTTGCAGTGTGGAACAAGTTGACTACAACCACCACCTCCAAGCTTCAAGTCCAAATCCAAGAAGAGGAATCTAGTGGAGAATCCAACTCTATATGCTACATGGTCCAGGGAATGACTCCCTTGAGGTACATTCGGAATCTCAACTAGATAGTAATGATTGTGCCAGTTCTTCAAATGATTATGTTGATCCTCATGCTTTGAATGAAGAACTTTCCATTGTTTGTGAAAAATTGATAGAAAAATATAATTTGTTGAAAAAGAAGAGTCTAGGAATTGAACAAGAAAATAAGAGTTTGCATGCTAGACTTATCAATGTTTTGCAAGAGAAGGTTGAGGTCTATAATGAAAGGGATTCATTAAAATCTCAACTTGATCTTGCACTTAAAGGAAATAACTTTTTGAAAAATAAAAATGATTGCCATGTTCTTTTGAAGAAAATGAAAACTTGTCTTCAAAAGTTGATTTTGTTTTAAAAGAAAATGATTCTTTGAAAATTAAGATTGCTTCAATTTCTAAAGATTTGGATGCATGTTTAAAGAAAAATGAATTTTTACAAAATAAGATTGATGCACATGTTTGCCATGCTAGTGTAGCTTCTTCATCTAGTCTACCTAATGCATGTACCTCTTCTTCTAGGATTAATGATGATATTTGTATGCTAAAGAAGAGAGTAGATTGTTTGGGCTCCACTATGAGCCAATGTGCTAAGAACCATACACGCTTGGAATCCTTGGTTCGAAAGAAACAAGTTCCATCTTCTATGCATGCACACCCTCCACGGCATACACATGCTCCTCACGGACACCATCACACCATGTATGCTCATGTGTACACTTGTACACATTGTGGTCGTAAGGGCCATCTTGCTAAATTTTGTTATGATAGATTAAATGTTTCAAATTTAGCAAAGAAATTTGTTTGGGTTAGGGAAGGGACTAACCCCCATGGACCCAATAAGATGTGGGTACCAAAGACCACCCCTCCTATTATTTTTGATGTAGGTGTGGGCTCTCACATGACGTGAGAGTGATGACACCTTGGAGTGGATGCGTTCCGGACTTAAAGGAAATCAAATGGATGCATCACTTTCAAGGGAAGGTTTGGTGGAGAGGACCACCATGTTTTGGAGACAAGGAGAGTTGCTTCTTCGGTTTTGGTAACAATCCTTTACTCCCATTTATTGTTTACATGCTTTCCATTTCATTGCTTATAGCATGTTTTGATGTTTTATAGCATGTTTCATTGTCTATGGATTAGTATGTTCATTCCATGTTTATTAGATCCTTGACATACATGTATAGTATTTGAGACACACATGCTTATTTGATTCACATTTAGTGTTCTCACCGTTTGTTTAAGCTATAATGTACATCATGAATCTAATACATGTGAATTTACATAGTAATCATGTCTTAGTTTTATCATGATGATTTTTATATTGTATTTTGATGCTTCATGTTAAGGTTACTTGTTTAGATGTTAGTTTTCATTAAGACTAGGAATTATACTTGTACATATAGTGGGCCACAAATAAATCTATATATGTATGAGCTTGAATGCTTATTTGAACCCATTAGATGTGCTAGTATAGTCTAGTTTTGATGATTCATATATTTCAAACTTGTATTCCATTTTTGGATTTGTTTTATGATTGTGTGTTTCACTTCATGTATATGTTCGTATTGCCAAACTTTAAGATATACATGTATACCCCTTGAGTCATTTGCCTTTCATGCAAATCTATTTATAGACTCAATTGTGTTTAGGGATATGTATGTATACTTCATGTTGGACAAGACATACATATACCTTGAAATGAAAATTGCTTTTAGTAAAGATGTAGATTTTCATGTTTCATGTATTTATGTTTAACTTCATGTATATGTCTATCTAGTTCAAACTAATCTTATACATATACATCTTTTTGAGCCACGTTCCTTCATGAATATACATTTAGTGGACTCGTTGAGTTTTGGATATGTATGTATATTTTAGCTTGTATTAGACATACATAAGCCTTGAAGATTAAATAAGTAGTTTTATATGATTTTTCATGTTTTTGATGGAATTATGTTTTAAGGAATAATTGAGCTTAATGAAATATTTCATGATTATGATCTTCACATTTTATTTGTACACTCACATCTATTGCTTGCTCATGTTTTGTTTTCATGAGTCTTATTTATGCCTAATTGAACTTGAGTGTTTGATATGATGTGAATTTCATGTTTATGAAAAACAATTTTGTTTTATTCCTTACTTGAAGGATTTCGTACTAGGTAACAAGTTTTTCCATTTAACTAGTTGCGATGTTCTTCACTTAGTAGAGATTTTCAAACAAAACTACATTTTCAAATCTATCTTTGAAAACCCCTACTATCTAAGGGCGGTAGGATGGGAGATCATGTTCATGTATGCCCTAAATTGAAAATCTTAAAACTTGAATTATGATTGGGTGGTAAATAATATGATGTATACACTTGAACTTATTGTTATGTCAATTGGTATCATTGAACTCTTTCAATTGGTATCATTTTGACCTTTTGTATACTCATATGTTTATTATGTATGTATGTATGCTTTAAATTCCAAGTATATCAATTTCTATTGGTATCTATCTTTCATACATATATATGTTTGTATTTATGCTAGTGCTTGAGTTTCAATTTTGTTTAAATTGATTACTTTTAAATTGTTATCAAGACTATGCATGTCTTTAGTTTGTTTTTCATAAAGGGGGAGAAAATTTGATTTTGTACTTCAATTGGTATTTGTACTCCCACTCTTTATGATTAAAAGTTGTTATTTTGAACATATGATATCAACATCAAATTTGTTTATATATTTTCAAAAATGAAATATATTCTTACAATTGGTATCAAAATTTGTGTTTAGACATTCAAAATTTGTTATGTTGTTTTACAATGGTAATTTGTTATGTTTAATTACAATTGGTATCTCAAAAAGTGTTTAAAGAAAATATTCAAAATTTTGATTTGTAATTCCTATATGCAAGGAGAGCTAACATCTCTCTTACATATAGATTCATGTTGAGTATATTATAAATTGAGGAGCTTGACAACTCTTCTTTATATGATATACATGTGTAGGGGGAGCTTCACATCTCCTCTTATGCATTACATAATATGTGTTATGTGAATTGGGGCTTGTCATCCCTTCTTCATGTAATGCATATGTGTAGGGAAGCTAACTTAGCGTCTTCCTCTTCATGAATGTATATAGCATATAACATATATTGATTCTTGTTTATTGGTATCAAGATGCTTCATTGACATATTTTTAATTGATATCATGTTTGTAGTCACCCGTTATTGATTTGTTTTTTATTTTAGACAAAAAGGGGGAGAACATTGTTTGCATTGTTTTGATTGACAAAAAGGGGGAGAAAGATTTTTACCCCTCATTTTATCTATGGTTTTGATTATTTACCCCTTTATTGATGATTGACAAAAAGGGGGAGAATTATTTGAGAGTTTAACATGCATACATAAAACTCAAATTACTTCTATGCATGATTGGTACATGTTTTTTATATGCATGCTTATGCATATATTATGTTTTAATCTCAAGAATATTAAGTTTAATTGATATATAGAGTTTGCTTTGTAATTGGTATCTAGAGCTTATTTTATTTTGAATATTCCATTTGATATCTAGAACCATTTATTGTTTATGCATACGCATGTTTCATGTTTAACATTCATTGCATATATTTATTGTTTATCCCTATGCATGAGTTAAGGGGGAGCTTCCTTGAAGCTTATCTTTAATCCATGCATATATAACTCCATGAGTTTTGTCATCATCAAAAGGGGGGAGATTGTTGGCCCAATAGCCTTCCACTCTAGTTTTGATGATGATCAACACTCATGTAGTTATGTTTACTAATATTCTTGTGTTTCTAAGTTTCAGATCAGTAACAGGATATTAGGTTGGTGATTAGCTTCAACAAGATGATTAGAAGCTATTCATGATGATTCCGGTGCCAAAGCTTAAAGATCATACCTTTGCACTTGGAGAATCACGGAGTTTTGGAGCAAGTCTACTTGAAGATGAAGATCGTCAAGAAGACTTAGGTATCTAGTTTAGAGTTTGTGTTTTAGATCCATATTTGTAAAGCTTAGTTTAGTTGATATGCTCAAGTGCACAAATCACACACGTTTTATGATTGAGTTTTGGTTTTCATGAATAGTTTATCAAACAAGTTTAAATTGATATATGTATAGTTGCTTCATTCTATACATGCATGCTTAATTTTTTAAACAAACTTATTTTGACTATCCTATTCATGTTTTGGAAATTCTAGTTTGATAAAATACAAGTTTTGTTTTTTGATAAAATTGGCAAGACACAAAAATGAATTGATATGATTGATATATGTCTTGAAATTTTTATCACAAGTTTGGTTATCAAAGTAAAATGATAAAACAAGTTTTAGAAAAACATATTTTTAAAAAACAGTTTTTATTGTGATTAAAACTATTTTTTTGATTTACTGTGAATTTATGGGATTTTTATTGAGTGAAAAGACCTATTTTCAAATCCCGTATCTGTGCAGAACTGAGGACTGGCTGACAGGCCAAGTCGGTCGACCGGACCGGTCGACCGCACCATAGGCCGGTCGACCGGGACGGTCGACCGACGTGCACAAGTCTGTGCACGTTTTGGAGTCTCTGGGACGGTCGACCGGGCCGGTCGACCGCTATTGCCCAACGGTCACATTTTTGACCGTTGGCGGTCGACCGGACCGGTCGACCGGCAGTCTGTCAGACTGCCAACTCAGCCTAACGGCTAGTTTTGTATAGGGGCTATATAAACCCCATCTCTTTGGGGATTTTGGCTAAGTTTTTTAAGAGAAAAATTTCCAGTTTTCTGAGGTGTTTAAAAGAGTTTTCAAAAGAGTTTTAAGTTCAAAAACTTCTCATCTTTATTTGTTTTGGGTTTTTGGAAAATCAAAGAAAAATAGGTTTTTGGGATTTTTGCTTAGATCTTCAATTCTATCATATTGCAAGTATTTTCTCAAAGATTTTTCTTTGTTGCTTGTTTCCAAAAACACTTGTTTCCACACTTGAGCTATCTTCTATCCTAAACTATTAGGATCTTGTTTTTGTGGAAAAAGATAAGAGAAAAAGAAAGAGAAGTGTTTGAGGTTGTTTGTTGTAAACCTCATTGTTGTAAACACCCTTATATTTGTGAATCCCTCTTCGGTAGAGGTGATCGGGTGATTGTGTTGTGGATCCCTCTTAGGTAGAGGTGATAGTGTTTGGTTGTGAGCCTCTTCGGTAGAGGTGTGTGGATTGGTTGTTGTATTGGCTACGGGCCTTACCCCTCGGTTGTGAGGTGGTTGTTTGAGAGAGGAGTTTGGTACTCCTAGAGTTGTAAGAAATCCTCTTTGGTAGAGGTTCCCTCGGTGGGAGTTGAGATAGTGGAAATCCTACACGGTGGTGTAGGCGGGGATGTAGAGCAAGGTGCTCGAACCTCGAAACAAATCTTGGTGTTTGCGTATTGATCCATTGTCTCTCTAACTCTCTCTCTTATATTTGTGCACAGCATCATATTCATATCATATCATATTTGCTTGTGTTGTGCATATTTCATATTGCCTTGCATTTATTCATATTGCTATTCATTCTTATATGCTTGGCTTGATTGTGTGTATTTTATATTGCTTGGATTGCTTGTGTGTGTGTGCCTAACTTATACTCATCCAACAAGAGCTTCACATAGCACCTCAACCCATTTCAAGGGGAATCAAGGGGAGTTAGTCCAGAGCCTCGCAAGGGGAATTCGGCTACACTTGTTGTATTGTATTAGTTTGTGCATAATTTGCATTAGCTTCCGCATTTAGCGCACTTAGTTTGCATTTAGTTTATTAGATTAGCACTTACACCTATTCACCCCCCCTCTAGGTGTTTTTCAATTGGTATCAGAGCTAGTGCTCCTGATACTTAGGCTTAACATCCTAGGAGTGATCCATTTGCTTGCTAATCTTCATTTGCATTTGCTTGTTTGAACACTTTTAGTTTATACCATGGACTTCATGACCCCACCTAGTTATGATCCTTCCAACATTGATATTTGGAAGTATAGGATGTCCATGTACCTAAAGACCCTAGGTTTGCATGTTTTCCTTGCCGCCACCAAGAGATGTTATCTTGGTGATAGCAATCATATAGGGGCAAATGCACAAGCCCTAGAGGCTATTAGAAGCACACTTCCTAAAGATTATCTTTTATGTGTTTCTAATCTTGATTCCGCTTTTGCAGTGTGGAACAAGTTGACTACAACCACCACCTCCAAGCTTCAAGTCCAAATCCAAGAAGAGGAATCTAGTGGAGAATCCAACTCTATATGCTACATGGTCCAAGGGAATGACTCCCTTGAGGTACATTCGGAATCTCAACTAGATAGTAATGATTGTGCCAGTTCTTCAAATGATTATGTTGATCCTCATGCTTTGAATGAAGAACTTTCCATTGTTTGTGAAAAATTGATAGAAAAATATAATTTGTTGAAAAAGAAGAGTCTAGGAATTGAACAAGAAAATAAGAGTTTGCATGCTAGACTTACCAATGTTTTGCAAGAGAAGGTTGAGGTCTATAATGAAAGGGATTCATTAAAATCTCAACTTGATCTTGCACTTAAAGGAAATAACTTTTTGAAAAATAAATATGATTGCCATGTTCTTTTGAAGAAAATGAAAACTTGTCTTCAAAAGTTGATTTTGTTTTAAAAGAAAATGATTCTTTGAAAATTAAGATTGCTTCAATTTCTAAAGATTTGGATGGATGTTTAAAGAAAAATGAATTTTTACAAAATAAGATTGATGCACATGTTTGCCATGCTAGTGTAGCTTCTTCATCTAGTCTACCTAATGCATGTACCTCTTCTTCTAGGATTAATGATGATATTTGTATGCTAAAGAAGAGAGTAGATTGTTTGGGCTCCACTATGAGCCAATGTGCTAAGAACCATACACGCTTGGAATCCTTGGTTCGAAAGAAACAAGTTCCATCTTCTATGCATGCACACCCTCCACGGCATACACATGCTCCTCACAGACACCATCACACCATGTATGCTCATGTGTACACTTGTACACATTGTGGTCGTAAGGGCCATCTTGCTAAATTTTGTTATGATAGATTAAATGTTTCAAATTTAGCAAAGAAATTTGTTTGGGTTAGGGAAGGGACTAACCCCCATGGACCCAATAAGATGTGGGTACCAAAGACCACCCCTCCTATTATTTTTGATGTAGGTGTGGGCTCTCACATGACGTGAGAGTGATGACACCTTGGAGTGGATGCGTTCCGGACTTAAAGGAAATCAAATGGATGCATCACTTTCAAGGGAAGGTTTGGTGGAGAGGACCACCATGTTTTGGAGACAAGGAGAGTTGCTTCTTCGGTTTTGGTAACAATCCTTTACTCCCATTTATTGTTTACATGCTTTCCATTTCATTGCTTATAGCATGTTTTGATGTTTTATAGCATGTTTCATTGTCTATGAATTAGTATGTTCATTCCATGTTTATTAGATCCTTGACATACATGTATAGTATTTGAGACACACATGCTTATTTGATTCACATTTAGTGTTCTCACCGTTTGTTTAAGCTATAATGTACATCATGAATCTAATACATGTGAATTTACATAGTAATCATGTCTTAGTTTTATCATGATGATTTTTATATTGTGTTTTGATGCTTCATGTTAAGGTTACTTGTTTAAATGTTAGTTTTCATTAAGACTAGGAATTATACTTGTACATGTAGTGGGCCACAAATAAATCTATATATGTATGAGCTTGAATGCTTATTTGAACCCATTAGATGTGCTAGTATAGTCTAGTTTTGATGATTCATACATTTCAAACTTGTATTCCATTTTTGGATTTGTTTTATGATTGTGTGTTTCACTTCATGTATATGTTCGTATTGCCAAACTTTAAGATATACATGTATACCCCTTGAGTCATTTGCCTTTCATGCAAATCTATTTATAGACTCAATTGTGTTTAGGGATATGTATGTATACTTCATGTTGGACAAGACATACATATACCTTGAAATGAAAATTACTTTTAGTAAAGATGTAGATTTTCATGTTTCATGTATTTATGTTTAACTTCATGTATATGTCTATCTAGTTCAAACTAATCTTATACATATACATCTTTTTGAGCCACGTGCCTTCATGAATATACATTTAGTGGACTCGTTGAGTTTTGAATATGTATGTATATTTTAGCTTGTATTAGACATACATAAGCCTTGAAGATTAAATAAGTAGTTTTATATGATTTTTCATGTTTTTGATGGAATTATGTTTTAAGGAATAATTGAGCTTAATGAAATATTTTTCATGATTATGATCTTCACATTTTATTTGTACACTCACATCTATTGCTTGCTCATGTTTTGTTTTCATGAGTCTTATTTATGCCTAATTGAACTTGAGTGTTTGATATGATGTGAATTTCATGTTTATGAAAAACAATTTTGTTTTATTCCTTGCTTGAAGGATTTCGTACTAGGTAACAAGTTTTTCCATTTAACTAGTTGCGATGTTCTTCACTTTGGTAGAGATTTTCAAACAAAACTACATTTTCAAATCTATCTTTGAAAACCCCTACTATCTAAGGGCGGTAGGATGGGAGATCATGTTCATGTATGCCCTAAATTGAAAATCTTTAAAACTTGAATTATGATTGGGTGGTAGATAATATGATGTATACACTTGAACTTATTGTTATGTCAATTGGTATCATTGAACTCTTTCAATTGGTATCATTTTGACCTTTTGTATACTCATATGTTTATTATGTATGTATGTATGCTTTAAATTCCAAGTATATCAATTTCTATTGGTATCTATCTTTCATACATATATATGTTTGTATTTATGCTAGTGCTTGAGTTTCAATTTTGTTTAAATTGATTACTTTTAAATTGTTATCAAGACTATGCATGTCTTTAGTTTGTTTTTCATAAAGGGGGAGAAAATTTGATTTTGTACTTCAATTGGTATTTGTACTCCCACTCTTTATGATTAAAAGTTGTTATTTTCAACATATGATATCAACATCAAATTTGTTTATATATTTTCAAAAATGAAATATATTCTTACAATTGGTATCAAAATTTGTGTTTAGACATTCAAAATTTGTTATGTTGTTTTACAATTGGTAATTTGTTATGTTTAATTATAATTGGTATCTCAAAAAGTTGTTTAAAGAAAATATTCAAAATTTTGATTTGTAATTCCTATTTGCAAGGAGAGCTTAACATCTCTCTTACATATAGATTCATGTTGAGTATATTATAAATTGAGGAGCTTGACAACTCTTCTTTATATGATATACGTGTGTAGGGGGAGCTTCACATCTCCTCTTATGCATTACATAATATGTGTTATGTGAATTGGGGCTTGTCATCCCTTCTTCATGTAATGCATATGTGTAGGGAAGCTAACTTAGAGTCTTCCTCTTCATGAATGTATATAGCATATAACATATATTGATTCTTGTTTATTGGTATCAAGATGCTTCATTGACATATTTTTAATTGATATCATGTTTGTAGTCACCCGTTATTGATTTTGTTTTTTGTTTTAGACAAAAAGGGGGAGAACATTGTTTGCATTGTTTTGATTGACAAAAGGGGGAGAAAGATTTTACCCCTCATTTTATCTATGGTTTTGATTGTTTACCCCTTTATTGATGATTGACAAAAAGGGGAGAATTATTTGAGAGTTTAACATGCATACATAAAACTCAAATTACTTCTATGCATGATTGGTACATGTTTTTTATATGCATGCTTATGCATATATTATGTTTTAATCTCAAGAATATTAAGTTTAATTGATATATAGAGTTTGCTTTGTAATTGGTATCTAGAGCTTATTTTGTTTTGAATATTCCATTTGATATCTAGAACCATTTATTGTTTATGCATACGCATGTTTCATGTTTAACATTCATTGCATATATTTATTGTTTATCCCTATGCATGAGTTAAGGGGGAGCTTCCTTGAAGCTTATCTTTAATCCATGCATATATAACTCCATGAGTTTTATCATCATCAAAAAGGGGGAGATTGTTGGCCCAATGGCCTTCCACTCTAGTTTTGATGATGATCAACACTCATGTAGTTATGTTTACTAATATTCTTGTGTTTCTAAGTTTCAGATCAGTAACAGGATATTAGGTTGGTGATTAGCTTCAACAAGATGATTAGAAGCTATTCATGATGATTCCGGTGCCAAAGCTTAAAGATCATACCTTTGCACTTGGAGAATCACGGAGTTTTGGAGCAAGTCTACTTGAAGATGAAGATCGTCAAGAAGACTTAGGTATCTAGTTTAGAGTTTGTATTTTAGATCCATATTTGTAAAGCTTAGTTTAGTTGATATGCTCAAGTGCACAAATCACACACGTTTTATGATTGAGTTTTGGTTTTCATGAATAGTTTATCAAAACAAGTTTAAATTGATATATGTATAGTTGCTTCATTCTATACATGCATGCTTAATTTTTTAAACAAACTTATTTTGACTATCCTATTCATGTTTTGGAAAATTCTAGTTTGATAAAATACAAGTTTTGTTTTTGATAAAATTGGCAAGACACAAAAATGAATTGATATGATTGATATATGTCTTGAAATTTTTATCACAAGTTTGGTTATCAAAGTAAAATGATAAAACAAGTTTTAGAAAAACATATTTTTAGAAAAACAGTTTTTGTTGTGATTAAAACTATTTTTTTGATTTACTGTGAATTTATGGGATTTTTATTGAGTGAAAAGACCTATTTTCAAATCCCGTATCTGTGCAGAACTGAGGACTGGCTGACAGGCCAAGTCGGTCGACCGGACCGGTCGACCGCACCATAGGCCGGTCGACCGGGACGGTCGACCGACGTGCACAAGTCTGTGCACGTTTTGGAGTCTCTGGGACGGTCGACCGGGCCGGTCGACCGAGATGAGAGTTCTGCTCTCAGGATGTTTCGGTCGACCGGGCCGGTCGACCGCTATTGCCCAACGGTCACATTTTTGACCGTTGGCGGTCGACCGGACCGGTCGACCGGCAGTCTGTCAGACTGCCAACTCAGCCTAACGGCTAGTTTTGTATAGGGGCTATATAAACCCCATCTCTTTGGGGATTTTGGCAAAGTTCTTTTAAGAGAAAATTTCCAGTTTTCTGAGGTGTTTAAAAGATTTTCAAAAGAGTTTTAAGTGCAAAAACTTCTCATCTTTATTTGTTTTGGGTTTTTGGAAAATCAAAGAAAAATAGGTTTTTGGGATTTTTGCTTAGATCTTCAATTCTATCATATTGCAAGTATTTTCCCAAAGATTTTTCTTTGTTGCTTGTTTCCAAAAACACTTGTTTCCACACTTGAGCTATCTTCTATCCTAAACTATTAGGATCTTGTTTTTGTGGAAAAAGATAAGAGAAAAAGAAAGAGAAGTGTTTGAGGTTGTTTGTTGTAAACCTCATTGTTGTAAACACCCTTATATTTGTGAATCCCTCTTCGGTAGAGGTGATCGGGTGATTGTGTTGTGGATCCCTCTTAGGTAGAGGTGATAGTGTTTGGTTGTGAGCCTCTTCGGTAGAGGTGTGTGGATTGGTTGTTGTATTGGCTACGGGCCTTACCCCTCGGTTGTGAGGTGGTTGTTTGAGAGAGGAGTTTGGTACTCCTAGAGTTGTAAGAAATCCTCTTTGGTAGAGGTTCCCTCGGTGGGAGTTGAGATAGTGGAAATCCTACACGGTGGTGTAGGCGGGGATGTAGAGCAAGGTGCTCGAACCTCGAAACAAATCTTAGTGTTTGCGTATTGATCCATTGTCTCTCTAACTCTCTCTCTTATATTTGTGCACAGCATCATATTCATATCATATCATATTTGCTTGTGTTGTGCATATTTCATATTGCCTTGCATTTATTCATATTGCTATTCATTCTTATATGCTTGGCTTGATTGTGTGTATTTTATATTGCTTGGATTGCTTGTGTGTGTGTGCCTAACTTATACTCATCCAACAAGAGCTTCACATAGCACCTCAACCCATTTCAAGGGGAATCAAGGGGAGTTAGTCCAGAGCCTCGCAAGGGAATTCGGCTACACTTGTTGTATTGTATTAGTTTGTGCATAATTTGCATTAGCTTCCGCATTTAGCGCACTTAGTTTGCATTTAGTTTATTAGATTAGCACTTACACCTATTCACCCCCCCCCCTTTCTAGGTGTTTTTCAATTGGTATCAGAGCTAGTGCTCCTGATACTTAGGCTTAACATCGTAGGAGTGATCCATTTGCTTGCTAATCTTCATTTGCATTTGCTTGTTTGAACACTTTTAGTTTATACCATGGACTTCATGACCCCACCTAGCTATGATCCTTCCAACATTGATATTTGGAAGTATAGGATGTCCATGTACCTAAAGACCCTAGGTTTGCATGTTTTCCTTACCGCCACCAAGAGATGTTATCTTGGTGATAGCAATCATATAGGGGCAAATGCACAAGCCCTAGAGGCTATTAGAAGCACACTTCCTAAAGATTATCTTTTATGTGTTTCTAATCTTGATTCCGCTTTTGCAGTGTGGAACAAGTTGACTACAACCACCACCTCCAAGCTTCAAGTCCAAATCCAAGAAGAGGAATCTAGTGGAGAATCCAACTCTATATGCTACATGGTCCAAGGGAATGACTCCCTTGAGGTACATTCGGAATCTCAACTAGATAGTAATGATTGTGCCAGTTCTTCAAATGATTATGTTGATCCTCATGCTTTGAATGAAGAACTTTCCATTGTTTGTGAAAAATTGATAGAAAAATATAATTTGTTGAAAAAGAAGAGTCTAGGAATTGAACAAGAAAATAAGAGTTTGCATGCTAGACTTACCAATGTTTTGCAAGAGAAGGTTGAGGTCTATAATGAAAGGGATTCATTAAAATCTCAACTTGATCTTGCACTTAAAGAAATAACTTTTTGAAAAATAAAAATGATTGCCATGTTCTTTTGAAGAAAAATGAAAACTTGTCTTCAAAAGTTGATTTTGTTTTAAAAGAAAATGATTCTTTGAAAATTAAGATTGCTTCAATTTCTAAAGATTTGGATGCATGTTTAAAGAAAAATGAATTTTTACAAAATAAGATTGATGCACATGTTTGCCATGCTAGTGTAGCTTCTTCATCTAGTCTACCTAATGCATGTACCTCTTCTTCTAGGATTAATGATGATATTTGTATGCTAAAGAAGAGAGTAGATTGTTTGGGCTCCACTATGAGCCAATGTGCTAAGAACCATACACGCTTGGAATCCTTGGTTCGAAAGAAACAAGTTCCATCTTCTATGCATGCACACCCTCCACGGCATACACATGCTCCTCACGGACACCATCACACCATGTATGCTCATGTGTACACTTGTACACATTGTGGTCGTAAGGGCCATCTTGCTAAATTTTGTTATGATAGATTAAATGTTTCAAATTTAGCAAAGAAATTTGTTTGGGTTAGGGAAGGGACTAACCCCCATGGACCCAATAAGATGTGGGTACCAAAGACCACCCCTCCTATTATTTTTGATGTAGGTGTGGGCTCTCACATGACGTGAGAGTGATGACACCTTGGAGTGGATGCGTTCCGGACTTAAAGGAAATCAAATGGATGCATCACTTTCAAGGGAAGGTTTGGTGGAGAGGACCACCATGTTTTGGAGACAAGGAGAGTTGCTTCTTCGGTTTTGGTAACAATCCTTTACTCCCATTTATTGTTTACATGCTTTCCATTTCATTGCTTATAGCATGTTTTGATGTTTTATAGCATGTTTCATTGTCTATGGATTAGTATGTTCATTCCATGTTTATTAGATCCTTGACATACATGTATAGTATTTGAGTCACACATGCTTATTTGATTCACATTTAGTGTTCTCACCGTTTGTTTAAGCTATAATGTACATCATGAATCTAATACATGTGAATTTACATAGTAATCATGTCTTAGTTTTATCATGATGATTTTTATATTGTGTTTTGATGCTTCATGTTAAGGTTACTTGTTTAGATGTTAGTTTTCATTAAGACTAGGAATTATACTTGTACATATAGTGGGCCACAAATAAATCTATATATGTATGAGCTTGAATGCTTATTTGAACCCATTAGATGTGCTAGTATAGTCTAGTTTTGATGATTCATACATTTCAAACTTGTATTCCATTTTTGGATTTGTTTTATGATTGTGTGTTTCACTTCATGTATATGTTCGTATTGCCAAACTTTAAGATATACATGTATACCCCTTGAGTCATTTGCCTTTCATGCAAATCTATTTATAAACTCAATTGTGTTTAGGGATATGTATGTATACTTCATGTTGGACAAGACATACATATACCTTGAAATGAAAATTACTTTTAGTAAAGATGTAGATTTTCATGTTTCATGTATTTATGTTTAACTTCATGTATATGTCTATCTAGTTCAAACTAATCTTATACATATACATCTTTTTGAGCCACGTGCCTTCATGAATATACATTTAGTGGACTCGTTGAGTTTTGGATATGTATGTATATTTTAGCTTGTATTAGACATACATAAGCCTTGAAGATTAAATAAGTAGTTTTATATGATTTTTCATGTTTTTGATGGAATTATGTTTTAAGGAATAATTGAGCTTAATGAAATATTTTTCATGATTATGATCTTCACATTTTATTTGTACACTCACATCTATTGCTTGCTCATGTTTTGTTTTCATGAGTCTTATTTATGCCTAATTGAACTTGAGTGTTTGATATGATGTGAATTTCATGTTTATGAAAAACAATTTTATTTTATTCCTTACTTGAAGGATTTCGTACTAGGTAACAAGTTTTTTCATTTAACTAGTTGCGATGTTCTTCACTTTGGTAGAGATTTTCAAACAAAACTACATTTTCAAATCTATCTTTGAAAACCCCTACTATCTAAGGGCGGTAGGATGGGAGATCATGTTCATGTATGCCCTAAATTGAAAATCTTTAAAACTTGAATTATGATTGGGTGGTAGATAATATGATGTATACACTTGAACTTATTGTTATGTCAATTGGTATCATTGAACTCTTTCAATTGGTATCATTTTGACCTTTTGTATACTCATATGTTTATTATGTATGTATGTATGCTTTAAATTTCAAGTATATCAATTTCTATTGGTATCTATCTTTCATACATATATATGTTTGTATTTATGCTAGTGCTTGAGTTTCAATTTTGTTTAAATTGATTACTTTTAAATTGTTATCAAGACTATGCATGTCTTTAGTTTGTTTTTCATAAAGGGGGAGAAAATTTGATTTTGTACTTCAATTGGTATTTGTACTCCCACTCTTTATGATTAAAAGTTGTTATTTTGAACATATGATATCAACATCAAATTTGTTTATATATTTTCAAAAATGAAATATATTCTTACAATTGGTATCAAAATTTGTGTTTAGACATTCAAAATTTGTTATGTTGTTTTACAATTGGTAATTTGTTATGTTTAATTACAATTGGTATCTCAAAAAGTTGTTTAAAGAAAATATTCAAAATTTTGATTTGTAATTCCTATATGCAAGGAGAGCTTAACATCTCTCTTACATATAGATTCATGTTGAGTATATTATAAATTGAGGAGCTTGACAACTCTTCTTTATATGATATACGTGTGTAGGGGGAGCTTCACATCTCCTCTTATGCATTACATAATATGTGTTATGTGAATTGGGGCTTGTCATCCCTTCTTCATGTAATGCATATGTGTAGGGAAGCTAACTTAGCGTCTTCCTCTTCATGAATGTATATAGCATATAACATATATTGATTCTTGTTTATTGGTATCAAGATGCTTCATTGACATATTTTTAATTGATATCATGTTTGTAGTCACCCGTTATTGATTTTGTTTTTTGTTTTAGACAAAAAGGGGGAGAACATTGTTTGCATTGTTTTGATTGACAAAAAGGGGGAGAAAGATTTTTACCCCTCATTTTATCTATGGTTTTGATTGTTTACCCCTTTATTGATGATTGACAAAAAGGGGGAGAATTATTTGAGAGTTTAACATGCATACATAAAACTCAAATTACTTCTATGCATGATTGGTACATGTTTTTTATATGCATGCTTATGCATATATTATGTTTTAATCTCAAGAATATTAAGTTTAATTGATATATAGAGTTTGCTTTGTAATTGGTATCTAGAGCTTATTTTGTTTTGAATATTCCATTTGATATCTAGAACCATTTATTGTTTATGCATACGCATGTTTCATGTTTAACATTCATTGCATATATTTATTGTTTATCCCTATGCATGAGTTAAGGGGGAGCTTCCTTGAAGCTTATCTTTAATCCATGCATATATAACTCCATGAGTTTTGTCATCATCAAAAAGGGGGAGATTGTTGGCCCAATGGCCTTCCACTCTAGTTTTGATGATGATCAACACTCATGTAGTTATGTTTACTAATATTCTTGTGTTTCTAAGTTTCAGATCAGTAACAGGATATTAGGTTGGTGATTAGCTTCAACAAGATGATTAGAAGCTATTCATGATGATTCCGGTGCCAAAGCTTAAAGATCATACCTTTGCACTTGGAGAATCACGGAGTTTTGGAGCAAGTCTACTTGAAGATGAAGATCGTCAAGAAGACTTAGGTATCTAGTTTAGAGTTTGTGTTTTAGATCCATATTTGTAAAGCTTAGTTTAGTTGATATGCTCAAGTGCACAAATCACACACGTTTTATGATTGAGTTTTGGTTTTCATGAATAGTTTATCAAAACAAGTTTAAATTGATATATGTATAGTTGCTTCATTCTATACATGCATGCTTAATTTTTAAACAAACTTATTTTGACTATCCTATTCATGTTTTGGAAAATTCTAGTTTGATAAATACAAGTTTTGTTTTGATAAAATTGGCAAGACACAAAAATGAATTGATATGATTGATATATGTCTTGAAATTTTTATCACAAGTTTGGTTATCAAAGTAAAATGATAAAACAAGTTTTAGAAAAACATATTTTTAGAAAAACAGTTTTTATTGTGATTAAAACTATTTTTTTGATTTACTGTGAATTTATGGGATTTTTATTGAGTGAAAAGACCTATTTTCAAATCCCGTATCTGTGCAGAACTGAGGACTGGCTGACAGGCCAAGTCGGTCGACCGGACCGGTCGACCGCACCATAGGCCGGTCGACCGGGACGGTCGACCGACGTGCACAAATCTGTGCACGTTTTGGAGTCTCTGGGACGGTCGACCGGGCCGGTCGACCGAGATGAGAGTTCTGCTCTCAGGATGTTTCGGTCGACCGGGCCGGTCGACCGCTATTGCCCAACGGTCACATTTTTGACCGTTGGCGGTCGACCGGACCGGTCGACCGGCAGTCTGTCAGACTGCCAACTCAGCCTAACGGCTAGTTTTGTATAGGGGCTATATAAACCCCATCTCTTTGGGGATTTTGGCTAAGTTTTTTTAAGAGAAAAATTTCCAGTTTTCTGAGGTGTTTAAAAGAGTTTTCAAAAGAGTTTTAAGTGTAAAAACTTCTCATCTTTATTTGTTTTGGGTTTTTGGAAAATCAAAGAAAAATAGGTTTTTGGGATTTTTGCTTAGATCTTCAATTCTATCATATTGCAAGTATTTTCCCAAAGATTTTTCTTTGTTGCTTGTTTTCAAAAACACTTGTTTCCACACTTGAGCTATCTTCTATCCTAAACTATTAGGATCTTGTTTTTGTAGAAAAAGATAAGAGAAAAAGAAAGAGAAGTGTTTGAGGTTGTTTGTTGTAAACCTCATTGTTGTAAACACCCTTATATTTGTGAATCCCTCTTCGGTAGAGGTGATCGGGTGATTGTGTTGTGGATCCCTCTTAGGTAGAGGTGATAGTGTTTGGTTGTGAGCCTCTTCGGTAGAGGTGTGTGGATTGGTTGTTGTATTGGCTACGGGCCTTACCCCTCGGTTGTGAGGTGGTTGTTTGAGAGAGGAGTTTGGTACTCCTAGAGTTGTAAGAAATCCTCTTTGGTAGAGGTTCCCTCGGTGGGAGTTGAGATAGTGGAAATCCTACACGGTGGTGTAGGCGGGGATGTAGAGCAAGGTGCTCGAACCTCGAAACAAATCTTGGTGTTTGCGTATTGATCCATTGTCTCTCTAACTCTCTCTCTTATATTTGTGCACAGCATCATATTCATATCATATCATATTTGCTTGTGTTGTGCATATTTCATATTGTCTTGCATTTATTCATATTGCTATTCATTCTTATATGCTTGGCTTGATTGTGTGTATTTTATATTGCTTGGATTGCTTGTGTGTGTGTGCCTAACTTATACTCATTCAACAAGAGCTTCACATAGCACCTCAACCCATTTCAAGGGAATCAAGGGGAGTTAGTCCAGAGCCTCGCAAGGGGAATTCGGCTACACTTATTGTATTGTATTAGTTTGTGCATAATTTGCATTAGCTTCCGCATTTAGCGCACTTAGTTTGCATTTAGTTTATTAGATTAGCACTTACACCTATTCACCCCCCCTCTAGGTGTTTTTCATATGTGACTTATATCGTCAAATCAATTAAAGTCATAATGTTTTCCTGTACTTGATAGATAGCATAATTTGAGAGGGAGCTTTTTAAGCTCTTTCATATCTTTTATCTTAAATAACTCACATATTTTATCATCATAAAAAAGAGGAAGATTGTTAGCCCAAAATTACAATCACCGGTTTTATAGTTTTGATGATAATAAACTTACGTGATTATTTGTACTAATCAAGTTCAAGTGGTTAAGTTTATTTCAGAGTTCTAAGGATTCAAGGAGTTTTCTTCTTCTAAGGAAAGGTGTTAGAGACTCAAGAAGACTCAAATACGGGATCAAAGCTCAAAGCACACAAACGTCGCTAAAGGAGAAGCCCGGTTGAAGATCTTGTAATCACCTAGAGATTTATAAGATATTAGTTTTGTTAAAGTGTAGAATATAATTGGCATGCTCAAGAAGTTACACAAAATACACGATTTTGAAAAATTACAAGTTTTGATAGTATTGGTATTATACATATTTGGTTTTGATACATGTCTTATAACTTTCCAAAATTTTATAAAAAGT
Organism: Agave tequilana; assembly: GCA_038442645.1. Lineage (NCBI taxonomy): Eukaryota > Viridiplantae > Streptophyta > Magnoliopsida > Asparagales > Asparagaceae > Agave > Agave tequilana. The sequence continues at coordinate 27,796 of JAVJIF010006070.1, read as the reverse complement.
TTAGAACATGTATTTCATCATCTATACATTGCTACATTATCCATAAACTAATATAAAATATTTTTAAAAATATTTGAAACTCAAATATATCCAGAAAACTGTTTCAGGCCACATCGGTTGACTGGACGGTTGACCGGTGCCCATTTCAGGCAAAAACGGTCGACCGCCCAGTCGACCGGGCCTTTGGCCTTGGGGCATGCACGTTTGTGCACATTAATGGTCGACTAACCGGTCGACCGCTAACCCTTGCGGTCGACCGACCGATTGACCAACTGAGAGACCTTAACTCTCGGTTAGGGTCGGTCGACCGACCCAGTCGACTGACGTTTTGATTTTTCCTTTTGAACAGTCAAGCCGTGACCGGCCGGTCAACCGGAACCAACGACTCTTTTATGGATGAGTTGTCGGTCGGCCGGTTGACCGACAACCTATCAGATGGCTATAACAGCTAGTTTTTTTAATCTATTTTGTTTTTTGTAGATTCCAACCGGCTTTTTAGTTTCCAACTATCTAAACACACCCCAAATGACCTGATATGATTTACAAATGATATTTATTCAGTGCCTATATATATAGGTCATTGGTTTTAATTTTTAAAGAAGAAGTTTACACAAGTTTACAAGTTTTTCAAGTTGTTCAAGAGAGAGTTTTTTTCTAGCTTTCAATCTTCAAGTTCTTTCTTTCTAAATCTATTTTCAGTTGTTTTTAAATCTCTTCACATCTTTCTAACTGAATTTATTCTCTTACTTAAACTTCTTGAGCTACACTTCATATCCTACTCTATAGGAAGTTGTAAAAGAGAGTGTTTGTGATCTTGTTAGATCACCAGGAGCTTTGTAACCTCAATTGATTTTGTGTTACCTCTTGTGTAGAAGGTTGAGTTGGTGGAGTTGTGTACTCCAGTCTTGTGTAGACTAAGTTGTAATCCCTTTGTGGAAGATCCCTTAGAGGATAGTGAAATCCTTCATAGTAGTGAAGACGGGGACGTAGAGCGGTGGCTCGAACCTCGGAACAAATCTCTTTAAATTTTTGTTAAATTTTATTCAAAAATCAAAAGAATTAGTGTAATTAGGAAACAATGAAAGGTAAGAATTTTCCTGAAATTACGTACGATTGGTGTTTAACTAAGAAAAGATACTCAACATAGTTCTATAATTAAGAAACGCTAAGAGCGAAAACTTCGCACCTGACTTACGCCGATCTGGCCAATTGGCCTAGTAAGATTAGGGTTTGATTAATCCGACAATCATAAAAAAATAAAATAAATTGCATATAAGAATTCTTACACCACCACCATGGATGTCCCACTTTTGATGATCACTTAAATTATTTTGGTTATTTATAGGATCCTCAAGTTTTTCTAAATTGGTTACAATGTATGGACATGTCTTCAATCAGTATCCATTTTTTGAAGCTGAGAAAATCATGTTCGCTATCATGAAACATATTGGATAAGTAGCCAATATTGAAAAATTTGGAAAGAGAAAATAAAGCCCGAACTCAACGTTTGATTGAAACTTGGGAATATATGAAAGGCAAACTCATCACTAAATATGTGCCATCATATTTCTACGAGTTTAGACCTCCCACATCTATTCAACCTCATAGTCTAAACTGTTATAACCTGCCTAGGAAAAACATCAAAAAGAAGTCTCCTCGGTTAAATGTGATGATTATCAAAGGTGTGGACATATAGTTGACAAATGCACTAATCTCTTTAGGGTTATCAATGTTGATGGAGTTCTCACTACAACCCCTAAATTGGATAACACTATTCTTCCGATAGTCAATTTTTGTGCTAAAGGAGTTTAGTGACATCCCAACAGAGTCCTAAGACAAACCACCACCGATATATGACACCCAACCCAATGTTGTCTCCCGAAGTTAGCCAGTAATTATGGAATCTATTGATGTCTTTCCTAAAGACATTATTCTGATTTTCTCTCAAAGTCTACACTGTGATTACAGAGGTTGTTGACGTCTTTCCTAAAAATATTGCACCCAACTTAATTAGGGACACACATTTTACTCACTTACTCATTGTTAGCACTGCATTTTTACAAAAAAATATAAGAACTGTAAAGTCATTATGCATAATGGAAGTTGCACCAATGTAGTATTTTTTGAGGTATTCGAAAATGATGAATTAATAAAGTAGTTACCCCACTCTCACCATTTAAGATACCATACTTCAAGTCAACAACAATAGAAGTTCCACAATTGTGTCTATTTCTGATCGATTTTCATTTCTATCTTTAGAGAGCCATGTGGCACATGTTAGCTACTAAATCTAAGTTCTCCACTTGTTCCAACTCACATCGATTGTCAAAATCGATGTCATCTATGAGTCTATATTATTTATATCACATGTGTACGTGGAATCCCATCACAAAGTACACAAGAAAGTCATGATAAAACTGTTCAAAACAACGTCCACTACAAGATTAGAATTGATAATATGAAATTATTTAAACTTTTAATGTTGGATATGTTGCTTTACATGCTTGTAGTACTGATCCATTTCAAATCTTGAAGAAACTAAATTGTAACGTTTATATTATAACTTTTGGTATCAATTCTATTTTCAATATTAAAGATCTAGTGGATTACAAAAATTTTGATTTTAGCTCTAACAAGTTTCCTTATTGATGAGACATTCCATGAACCTATTTCTGAGAGACCCTCTATTCCATCATTAATATTTTACCTAACATAATTGATCAGATAGACAAATTTTGAATGATAAAATTATCATGACTCGTAAGTGTTTGGTTCGATGAAAAGGAAGAGTATCAATTGATGATTATGAAAAAAACCAAAATTACTATAACAGATTGATTCGAACACTTTGAAGCAAGATGAGGTCACTTTTATTTCTGATTTAACAGAGTTGAGCTCTCTTTAATACGGGACAATGATGCGAAAATTAAGGCACCAAGATCATGGCGTATCTATCATCGTTGGAGAAGACATGTCAATTCAACATGAATTCAATAATTTTACTAGTATTAGGATTTCTAGTTTCTATTCCTTAATTTTTTTTGTTTTTAGTAATTAGAATGATAGGAGGATTTCTGCTTTGTAGTTTTTTTTCGTGTATTTACTTTTGCATCACAACAGTCTTTTTGATCTTTTCTTGCCATCGCCGTGCACTGATTCAACCCTAGGAAAGGTTCAGCGTACGACTTTGCTCTAACGGGCACGAAAAAACTCGATCAATCAGTCGCTAACATGTGCAATCAGGCAGTTCAGTGACAAAATGCGCCACCCAAATCGAGTTCTCAGCAGCCGTACCCAAAAAAAAAAAAAAAAATGTTTGGGATCTTTCCTAACACATAATTAGGTAGAGAGGATGAAGCAAAACCACTGCATAATAATCACATCATGATCAGTTTGGCAACTAATCAGGTGTCGACTATGCTAGCAGAACTGAATAAAGTTCAATCAGGCTTAATTTTGACATCGTTATGCCTAGCGACATTTTTGCCCCCCTCCTTTTTTGATGTTGTTTTGATCATCACCATCATAATGTGAATGATTGCAGAACCAATTTGAGTGCCCACAGTGGCGCAGAGAGCTCCACCAGCAGTTTGGTGCAGTGGCAGCAGCATGCACTCACTAGTGTGGTGTTCACATGATTTTAGTACTGGGGTTGCTGAAAGGACAATGCATCAGAATGGAAAAAATGCATAAAATTGACTCCCCATTGTGTTGGGTTTCAAGCCTTTTCATATTAAGAATGGAGGCAGAGGCATGAGAAGACTTACCAGGGAGGATGGGTTGGTTTGTGATCATGCATGTATGGAAAGCTCAGATGAGAAAAAAAATAGTTGTTGCTTTGTTTCTTCTGAAGATAAGAGGATTCAAATGATCAATTTTTTTTTAGTAGATTGTCTAATCATAACTGGAGCAATGTGAGAGAAATTTGATGTTAGTTATATTTGGATTGGATCACAACCACTCACAAACTTGGTTGAAATTACCGTCTTAGATCATTCTCTAAAGAATCATACGTTAGATGATCCAATTCTACTAAAAAGATCGCAGGGATGTGGGGGAGAGTGTAAAATCTTAATGGCAGAGTTTTTTAGCTCGTTGAAGGAGATAGCGCAGAGTTTAGAGGTCAACGATGTGTCCATGACTTAGTAAAAGGCCAAAGTGCTGCTGAAGATAGGAAACCGATAGGCCGCCCAGTCGACCGGACATGCACGACGTGCACATAGCAAAAGAGAAGGTGATGTCAGTCCACTGCTCGGTCGACCGCCATGCAAACACTAAGATCTCATGTTCTATTAAACTCAGTTAGTCGACTGTCTCTTTCAAAATTTTCTCCTTCAAGTCGGCCGATCGGGCGGTCAACTGACATCGCCTTCTCTTCTGATGTGTGCACGTCGTGCATGTCCGGTCAACCGGTCTCCTGCCTTCAGTTGCGGTTTGAACTTTTACCAGCGTTGGACACACCGTTGACCTCCAAACTATGTGCTATCTCCATCAATGAGTTTAAAAATTCTCCCATCAAGATTTTACACCCTCTCCCTCCCAGGAACTAAGGGAATTGAGTTGAATTCTTGGTTGTCGGGTAAGTGAAATCGATGAATCCTGAATTTGCAGAGGTTCTTAGGGTACTTGAGTTTGGATTAGTTTAATGAAAGTGAGAGAAAAAGAATAAGTAAAAAATAAGAATGAAAAATGTGAAAATACAGAAAAAAAAAAAAAAAAAAAATTTTATGCGATTCTCATTTTCCTGTTATTATCATTCAGTTCACATCTTTAATGACGCCCAAGTTATTATTGACTGGATAACAACCCCTCTACGGTCTCATCACGATCCATCAACATATTATCAAGGAGTGTCTTGTTTTGATTGAAGCAAGAGATGCATAGGCTCAGCCCTTTTTTACCAAAAAAAAAGGAAGAAAGAAAAATTAGAAAGACCCAAGAATTACTGTAGTCAGAGTCCAGAGGTTAAAAATTTTACATGCTCGCAAATGATCCATTGCATTGAGTGCAGGTAGAGTTCATGCACTTAAAGCCCTCTTTTATTCTACTACTCTTGAACACCGTTTGCAGAGCAACACCTTAAAAAATAAATAAAGAAAATGTGAGAAGAGTTAATTTGATGTGAAATAGAGCCAAAAAAATGATGCATGGGGCCTACCTCTGTAAATAGCATCCCCAATTGCCTCCAACAGATATTTGTTTGTAGTCAGATTTGTACCGCTCAGAAAAAACAAAAAAAAAAAAACTATTTTGATTTATTGGAGTTATTGGTAGTTTGGCCTTTCTGAGTAAAGAGTTAAAATTTGCATAATAATGCCTTGATGATTTTCCTATGTTTACACATAAATAGTTTGTTATTTTTTAACTGTATTTAAGCACTTTACAATTTCTTGAATTTTCAATTTACTGTCTTGTGTTAATTTATTATTAGAGATTTCATAAGATATTCCCATCTCGTCAATCTAGATAAGCTTACCCTCTCGGTGCTTTACCGGCACATGCACTATTGTCTTTTTCTGTCTCCAGTCTTTTTACTTTATCCTTTATTACGCTATAATTTTAATCTTAAAAGTAAAGTAACTTGAAGTATCCAAAACTAAATTAAAAATAGGGGGAAAATGATGAAAAAAGGCATAATCATATTTTTATTCCTAATTTTTCTTCTTTACCTTGATGTACCACCTTTATTCAACTCATTAAAACCTATTAACTCAAATTTTCACTTCTATGGTCCCTCTAATTCTTAAGTATCACAGGAAGACAAAATAAACAAATTACACCACCAATTGTTCCAGTAATTATACTTTTTTTGTTAACACCATGCAGAAGGAAAGTGAATGGAAAACTTATAGATATTCAAAAGTCACCTGCTCACATTTCTTTCTGTTAATCATCAGAAGAATTTAAACTTGGATTCACTTTTACCCCCTGAGTTCTGACTGAGGTGAACTCAGGGGTCACCATTTAACATTTCTTACCCCACACTCTGATATAATAACTTTCATTAAACTTTTAAAAAGAAAATAAAATCCTAATTTTCTGCTGATTTCCAACTGTGGCAACTACTGACAAATCTGGAAAACTCAAGCTGGCACCTTGAGACCTTCCATGTATTTTGATCCCATGCAGAGCCTAATATAAGCAACTGATAATTCCACCCCAATTTTTTTTTTCCCATAAAACGATAGAGAGCACATTTACCAACAACCTCAAAAAGGAATCAAGAAAGGAAAAAAATAAAATAAAATAAAATAGGAAGAATTGAAGGAGATGCCAAGTCCTCGTACCAATGACTGCCGTAACAATAACAATAACAACAGCAACTCCTCTCTCTCTCTTCTCTCCCTCTCTCTCTCTCTCTCATCACCACTGCACTCTCCCCTTCCCCTTCCAGTTAAAATCTCAATCTGGGCATTTTGGGAAGAGTAGCCCGCAAGTTCTCTGTGTCTCACCTCCTCCTCTCCTTCCTTAGGTCTCAAGTCCAAGAAAATGATAGCAGTTGTTGTTGCTGCTGCTGCTTCTCTTTTCCCTTAACTCCTCCTCCTCCTCACCTTGAGCCCCCTCTCAATATCAACAACAACCACCCATTTCTTTCGTTCTCTCTCATTTGCTTCCCTCTGCTCTTATTCTTGCTCAATTTGGAAAGCCCATCAATTTTTTTTATCTGGGCCTTGGAGAATTTTTGCTTAGAATAAGCTTTCCCCCGTCCAAGATTTTATTTTTTTTATGCTGGGTTTTCTTTGTTGTTGAATAATAGTAATAATAAGAAGAAGCATGACAATGGAGAATGGGGACGATAAGGATTGCCGTGTGAAGGTGGCGGTGCACATCAGGCCGCTCATCGGCGATGAGCGGCTGCAGGGGTGCAAGGATTGCGTCGCTGTCGTCCCTGGAAAGCCTCAGGTTCTTCCTCTTCTTCCTTTTCTTTTTTTGTTTAATTTGATTGTGGTTGTTGGGTTTTTAGTGTGAATTGGATTGGCGATTTGTCTTGTGTGTTGGTCAATTTGATGCCAGTTTGATTGGATCTAGGTTGAGAATCAATGAATTTGCAATCAGTCTGCATTGATTGTTGTTTGTGAGTAGAGTGGGGATTTGCAGTAGAGTTGCTTGTTGAGTCCATTTTATTTTTGAACTTTGGCAAATTGTGAAATTCAGTCTTTTGCAGTATTTCCTGTCTCATTAGTTTTGGAGATCTAAGTGAATTTGCATAATTTAAGATCAATTCTTCATCAATAGAACTCAACTTTTTTTTTTTTTTTGGCCCAATTATGTTGATCAACTTAATTTGTTAAAAATTTTGTTACTTGTCTTGATTGAAAGCGAATCCGCCGGATTCTGATCTTTAGTACTGACTGCATGCTTTTGTTGATCATGAATGTGAAATGCTTGTTTGTTTAAAAAATTGTTGGCAGGAATCTCAATGTATTCTTGTAGATTGCATTTAGATTGTTTTTCTTGGCATTTACCTTTTCCTCTTTTTTTTCCTCCTTGTTATAAGTTTTAGTGGCTGGTGAGTCGCTCTCTCATAAGATCAAAGAAGCCTGACTACTTGACTACCTAATTATTTTTTATGTACTGTTGGATTTTTTGTGTGCAACACTTGATCTATTTGTCCCTCTTGCTGGACGAACCAATCTTCAAAATTCCATCAGAAAAAAATGTTCCCGGCTTTTCTTAACTTTCCCCTTGTTATTTCTCTGCTGATATTATTTCCTTTGTTTTATCACCCTTGAATTATTTGACCTGCCATATCCACAGATAAAGACATCTTAATCTCCAATAGTTTCTCCTATATATTGCAACTCTTAAACTACAGTAAAAAGTTTTATCATTTTTTTGATAATCTATTGCTCATTTTTCGCTTTATTTTTATATCAAACATGCCTCTTTTTCATATAGATTTTTTTTTTTAAAGGCTTAAAGAAGACATGAGCCTTCTCTTGGTAACTGAACAAATGACAGAATAATTCATGTATAAGATATCCCAATTACATAGCTCGCAGGTAACAACTCTGGAGAAACCAGGGGAGAGCATGATTTTGATTAAATCATGGGTACAAACGCTAGCTCAAAAGACAATGTTGAAAATCCACAATCCTTTATCACGTTATGTTCTTTTATAACAAGGATTATCACCAACTTCTGTACGAGTGCTACTAAATTTGTTTTTATGCGGCAACAGTGTTGGTTGAATTAGAAAGCATTATAATTATACTGGAAAAATTATCATGACTTCATACCCATTGCTATGTAGAATTCCTGTACATACCCTTTTCTTTTCATTCTCTTGTTGTGGCAAAACTTTTTCATCATAAACCAAGAATGCTAACAATAGGCACATAATATAAACAATCAATTAAACAGATAATTTCTTAATCTTAGACCTCAAGAGTTCTTTGAAGGTTTCGCAGTAACAATATGACTTCTGCATATTTGTGTTATGATAGCTGAGATCTTACCCTGCATGTTTCTATTGGAATATAACTAAATACTCATGTCACTGTTAAGAAACTTCTATTACTTGTGACTGGCAGGTGCAAATTGGCACTCACTCTTTCACTTTTGATCATGTCTACGGAAGCACTGGTTCTCCATCATCGCTATGTTCGAAGAGTGTGCTTCCCCACTTGTTGATGGTTTGTTCCAGGGATACAATGCCACTGTTCTTGCATATGGCCAGGTTGAGTAACACTCATCTCATGTTAACTCACCAATTCATCAAATGTTCACTGGATTCTTCCTCAAAATTTGAGGCCTTGAAGCATCTGATATTTTTAATGTGACACAGACGGGTTCAGGTAAAACATACACCATGGGCACCGGAAATAAAGATGGTTGCCAAACTGGACTTATCCCCAAGTAATGAATACATTGTTCAAGAAGATTGAAAGTTTGAAAAATCAAGCTGACTTCCATTACGTGTCTCATTCATTGAGGTATAGTGAATTCTCCTTCTTGTTGTTTTCCTATTCTCCCAAGAAATTCTTTTGGTGAGGCCATGCCTTTTGCTTATATATTTCCTGCTCAGTTTACAATCCACCTGTTCTTACTTTTGCATTTCATAACTTAATAAAATGATATTTTGGGCTAGGGTCACATTGACCCCACAAACGCTTCTTGAACAAATTTTACACCCTCTCTTGTGAAATACATTTTCATATATTAAAATTCTATTTTTGTGAACAGCTGATAGGCCTATAACCAGAGAGAAACGTTTATAGCCGGAAAAGCCTTTCATTGTCTTGTATTGCAATTTCAATGTCATATGAAATCAAAATTTTATAGCCACACATTACTCTATTTTAGAACGATCATTTAACTACTGTCCATAGGCAATGCCCTCAAACTGATTGAAGAAAGGACCGCCTGATTGATGATTATAATCCATCATTTTTGCAATTTTCGGTTCTGTTTTGCTTTCTCCATTTTAAGGATGAAAGGCACTCGCTTCTTTTGGCAGACATGGTCTTCTTATTCTCTTTCTTTAAAATGTTTGCTGACCGCAAACTTCTTGAAGAGATATTATGTCAATGAGATGGACTACACATACACATTAGACAGGGCTTAATAGTTTCTTTAGGGGACAATAAATGTATTTCTGTCACTTTAGTTGATTGTCTATTTTTGTTACATTTGCATTTGCTAATATCCATCTTATTCATATAGTATTAGATGCTTATAAGTTTACAATGGTATATAAATTACAGATTATCATTGTCTTCTACTGAGAAACTACTATGTGCTTTTGATTGTGAAGATTCTAAAAGAAGAAGTGAGAGACTTGCTGGATCCTGCATTATCTGGAAAAGTTGAGAATGGCAATGGACATGCGGGGAAGGTAACTGTGCCTGGGAAGCCACCCGTGCAAATTCGTGAGGGATCAAATGGAGTTATAACACTTGCCGGATCTACTGAAATTGATGTTAGCTCTCTAAAAGAAATGGCTGCATGCCTTGAACAAGGTTCATTTAGTCGTGCAACTGGAAGTACAAACATGAACAGCCAATCAAGGTTAGTACCATGTACTTCAATATCACATCATATGACCTGTAGATACGATCTACATCCCTGTGCAGGGAAAATAACTTGGACTTTCTTATCATTTCTAATAAAACATTTTTTTTTTTCGATTCTTAATAGTCGTTCCCATGCCATCTTCACGATCACGTTGGAGCAGATGCGTAAACTCGATCCAATTTTTCCTGCTGATGGTGTTCCAATGGAAGATTTCACAGATGATTATCTCAGTGCAAAGCTTCATCTAGTGGATCTTGCTGGATCTGAGCGTGCAAAGAGAACGGGCTCAGATGGCTTGCGGTTCAAGGAAGGTAGTTTAATATCTTTTAAATTTATATAATAAACATCTAGAAATGAGAAAAATACTACTAAGTTCCATTTGCCTACTTTATCAGGGGTTCATATCAACAAAGGGCTTCTAGCACTTGGCAATGTTATAAGTGCTCTTGGGGATGAGAAAAAGCGGAAAGAAGGTGCCCATGTTCCTTATCGTGACAGCAAACTTACTCGTCTTCTGCAGGTTGTATCCTATCTATTTTTCCATGATAAGTTACAGCGAAATGTTTACCTAACAGAAAATAAAGGAAAAATGAAATCAATCCACATGAATATACATTAGTAATTATTAAAAAATGTACAGTACTGTGGGATATTTTTTCAAGTAATTGAATACAGAGATGTGCATATAAATTAGGAAAGCATTATGACTGTCAGTGATGTGAGATGTAATCAGTTTAGGTAAGCTATAAAAAAGTAATAATAGCATTTAAGCAAATGTTGAACTCATCTTGCCAACTGCCAAGTTGCTGGCCTTTATTGATATACAGGGAAAAGGCATCTGACTGCGGTATGCCCCATGCCATAGAGAAGGTAGTGGCTAATCTTCCAATTATGGGTTGATTTCTTTTTCTTTATTTCTTTATTTCTGCCTTCCCTGACCATGGAACTAGCGAGTGTTAAAGAGGTAGTTCAACAGTAAAGGCATAGGATGACCGGATTAATTGTTCTTGGTGGTTTAAACTATAGATTTTGTGACTAACAAATTGAAATACATTTTTTTAAGGAAACAAATTGAAATACATACTTTTATTTTTTGAAACACTCGGCAGGTCTAGGCGTCCATGAGGCCCGCCTAACTCCTAGGGCTGCCTAACTGAAGCACCTTGAAGACTGAGGCACTTAAATGGCCACACCTAGGCTGCCCAACAAGGCAGTTTTTAGCAACACTAATCGAGGGCATGTAATGATCACCTTTTGCAACAAGGATTATTGATTAATATGTTGAAAGGATAGGATTTAAGAAGCAGATTCATAAACTTAGAGGAGAAGCATGGAAGACTGAAGAACTAGGTGGAAAAGTGTTGATCCATGGTTTTCACTACGCAACTATGCAACTCTGTTGCCCCTTCTGCTTAATTGTTAAATGCAAAACCCAGGATGGATCAATAATTATCCTTGATTCCTACCAAACAAACATTAATTCACTTTTAAAGTATTACACGGCTTTATGGACACTTAAATGCTTCTTCTACTGATAAAATCCTGAGGCAAGCATATTGATAACAATAAGATAAAACTCTGACATGCGGACTCATTGCAATCTAGCACATGGAATACTCTTCTAGTGTAAGAGCCTTCATTAATTATCTTCCAGGACCCCTAAGGGGAAGGTATCTTTTTCTGATGGGTAGATGGTTCTATTTCTTGTACACAATATTGAATAATGTTAAACAATGATTAAACATTGTTCTCAAAAAAATAAAAACAATGATTAAACATGGAAAAGATGAGCCCTGTTCCCTTATTTTCTAATTTTTCTCATTTGGATGCATGCATTCTTTCTGGTGAGCTTAGAACTGTTGTCCTTATCCAAAAATTTCCTTTACCAGTACCTTCTGCTCAAATTGGAAATTCCATTAAACATGTTACTATGAATAGGGAAAAAAACTGCTACCATAATGCATAATAAGAGATGATAATAGGAAAAAGAATTTACTTGCCAATTTACAATTATTTTAGGTCATTCCTAGATTTCATTTCTTGATATATCCTTTAATGCGTGTGAAGATCTTATTATATTCAAATGCAAATAGAAGATTTGAATCACTTTCATCTAACATGACTGAGTAGAACTCTATCAAAATTTTTGATCATACATATCTACCTTGATGTAAAACAGGTCCGAACCCATGTCTATATCTTGATGGAAAAATTGATTCCTTTCCTTCTGAATTTTTTTTTTAAACAATTGGAATACCATGGCTACCTGTGCTTTCTGTATATTTATTTTTTTTATTTCCATTCTGGCAGGATTCGCTTGGTGGAAATAGCAGGACTGTTATGATAGGTAACATAACCCTTTTCCTTTTAGTCCTGAGTGGTTATTTAATCATTCAATGTGCCACCTTACTTAATATATCTGTCATTAGAACATACTTAACAAAACCTGCAGATCTGACATTGATAATTTATCCTCGAATTGCTAAAAATTAAAGTGTTTTATCCTTAAAATGGAATTTATGTATTTGTCTATGCCTTCCATCTCCTTTGACTCAATATGAATTTTATTGCTATGCTGGTAAATGGGATGATACTTAGTCACTTTTACTTTATAGAAAGCAAAACAGTACATAAGCTGCTCTACAAGTAACTTTAGAACTGATAGGCTGTTGGTCCTTATATGTTTGCACATTCTTCTAATCTGGACCTTCTTCCAGCCTGCATCAGCCCAGCAGATATTAATGCAGAGGAAACTCTTAACACATTGAAATATGCTAATCGTGCTCGCAACATTCAGAATAAACCTTTTGTGAGTTTCTGTCTCTAGATGCTCAAAAACAAATATAATGATTTAATCACTCTGTTTTGTTTAGACGTTTCTTTCACTGTGTTACATATGACATCCTGTTCTCTTTAAATTTGTGTTTCAGGTTAACAGAAATCCAATGTCAGGTGAGATGCAAAGGATGCGGCAGCAACTTGAGTTCTTGCAGGCAGAGCTACTTGCTCGTGCTGGAGGAGCTCCTAGTAACGAAGTTCAGGTCTTATATTGAAATTTTAGGTTACATGTCAAATGTTATTAGCTGCCTAGCTGCATATTCTTCTATATATAAGTATTAAAGCCTGAGCATATTTTTCATATAGGTCCTCAAAGAAAGAATTTCTTGGCTTGAAGCTACTAATGAAGATCTTTGTCGGGAACTTGATGAGTACCACAACCGAAGCACTCTTACTGAGCAATGTGAAACAGATCTCCAAGTATATTTCAGGATACTTTTCTATGCTTCTTTTCAGTCTTCACATACTGTCATTTCTTTTTTTGTTCTTCTTAATTGTTTTGGTATTTCTAGAGACATGGCTTCCTTCATGCTGTTTTAATAGGAAATCATCATTGTACTGGTAAATCTTTTTGCTATTACTTGTGCTTGATAATTCAGAAAGGACGGAACTGCTTTGTGAAAGCTGAAGGGCTAAAGCGGAGTCTGCAGAGTACAGACACATTTGATTATCCGGTGGCTGATAGCCTAAGAAGTAGGTCTCTACCTCAGTATGCATGGGCAGTGAGTTTGTAGTATTTGTATTGTGTTTTAGGCTTTTTCTTCATGTGCCAGCACATTAGAGATGTGAAGAATTGACTATTGACAAAACATTAAGATGATGCTTAATAATTAAAAGTTCCTTTTAGTACCATCAGCAGGTGATAATGCCAAGGATATTGATGAAGAAGTAGCCAAAGAATGGGAACATACAATATTGCAGGATACTATGGGCAAGGAGTTGAATGAATTAAATAAACGTCTTGAGCAGAAAGAGGTAATTGAAGTATGGGATCTCAATCACTTGTGAATTTCTTTTGTACTTTTCAAAGAACCTTCTGAGGTAATGAAATATTGTGTATTATTATGCAACTTTCTTAGAAAATGATGCTGTCAAGTCCGTATAGCGTAACATTGAATCTTGAAGACACCTCTGTTTTCAGCATAGGTTATACAAATATTATGGAACTGCTGAAATATTGTGAGATCCAGTAACATATTTGAGAATATCAGTTCTGCGCCACTAGTTTGGGACGTAATCCTTAGAGAGGCTATTGCTGTATATTCCTTATATGTGATTAAAAAAATAACTAGAGAGCAAGGGATGTTCTCGCACCAAGAATAAATATATTGCATTCATAAAAGATAGGGGACAATTATGACTCTTGATTGTACTCAAAGTTGTTGCTTAAAATTGCCTCTAGGATTAAAAATGCTCCAGAAATTAAGAAAACTCTTTACTCCAACTAAAAAAAATTAATGCGGCGTATGCTTGAGCATATCGTGCATGGACCTACTTGCAGTTGTGATGTAGGGTTTTCTATTTCCATTGTTTGCACTATGGGCCTCTTTTTCCTGTTAAATAAACATATTTGGCTACTCTTATCATTTTCTTTTGACTTTGTCCTCATATCAATTATGTGTTCTTTGAAGTTTGATCATCTGTAGTTTTTTAGTAGCCCAGTTAACTTTTTTTTGTTTAATGTCTATTCTATTCCTATTCTAAGTATCTAATAGTACTAGCTTATAAGTGAGGGTTTCTCTGATATCTGCAGTCCGAGATGAAAATGTTTGGTGGTTTTGACACTCTTGCTCTCAAACAACATTTTGGAAAGATGCTCATGGAGCTTGAAGATGAGAAAAAAACTGTACAGGTTGTTGAAAATACCACGAAAAATGTTTCTTTCTGATGGATATGTACTTATTTGTGGAGTTCTAATATTTACACCTTCAAAACAATTTCAGAATGAGAGAGACAGGTTGCTAGCTGAAGTGGAAAGCCTTGCATCCCCAGATGGGCACGCACACAGGTTGCCAGATATTCATCTACAGAAACTAAAGTCCCTTGAAGCGCAGGTGGGATAGATCGCATTGCTGTGGTTTCAGCTTTGTGGTATCTTTTCATTTTAAACGCTCTACATAATTCTTATTTTTCAGATATTGGATCTTAAGAAAAAACAAGGAAAACCAAGTCCAGCTTTTAAAGCAAAAGCAAAGAAGCGAAGAAGCAGCGAAAAAGCTGCAGGATGAAATTCAGTCCATCAAGGCACAAAAGGTTATCCTTCCGCATCATTGATTTACATCCTCAAACTTTATGCAGTTTTGTCCTATCTTACTGATATTTTATCTTATCTAGTCCGCTAATAATTTATACTACAGGTTCAATTGCAACACAAGATCAAACAAGAAGCAGAACATTTTCGGCAGTGGAAGGCTTCTCGAGAAAAGGAGCTTCTACAGGTGCATAGTGGGTTGCATCAAAATAATATGCATGGTGGCCTGTGCATTATCATCATGCTTTGGTTCATGTTTAAGTCACTGTTTTTTAGCAGTAATGATTTACATATAAATAAATGACACCCAAAAGGGCCAAAATAGATACTTTCCACAAAGTCGCTATGTTGGTTTAAATTTTTTTCTCAAAAAATGTCAGTATAAATGTTATTAACATGTCAAAAAGATAATAAATGTTGATACTTTATTAACATGATGAAACAAATGGTTGGTCTGTGCACAAGTCCTGCGCTCTTATTATTAAACTAGTCGGGAAGGACCAGTGGGTTATTCTTTAGCATTGTTGTTGGTACAATGGAAAATTCAATACAGAGTTACAAATTATATGTATATGTTTAATTTTCTCATGTTCTTTTACAGAATAAGCATTTTTCGTGTCTTATCTCTCACGGAAAACTTTAGGTCCTTAGCCACTAACATAATTTCTTACCTCTGAGGATTGCATGCTCATCAAGGGATATGTGTTGTTTTCTACTTATTTGACTGCTTTGTATTAGAGCTCCGTACTCCTTTTGTGGAGCAGTTGGCTGCCCGTTATTTGCTTTATATTGTTAACTAAAGGGCTTCATGCAAATGAACATCTAGATAGTTAGTATGTCTTACCATTCATGGTGAATTTTTTATTTTCTTTATTTATTTACTTATTGTTGTGGCAACCTATTACATGCTGTACTAAGGTCCTTTTCTTTGTTGCTGGAATAACTGATATAAGATTGTTTTCCAATTATGAAATTATTAAAAGCAAGTCAATTAACTAATAATCTAATGCACATTTTTTTAACAATACATTTTTAGAAGATCTCTTGGCATGGTGCTTTTAACATAATTCAGAAAAGTCTAAACCATCCTTGGTTACAACCATTTTGATTTACTTATGAACATCAAAAGTTTAATTGTTTATGCAAGTAAATTTTACAATTACTATAAGCTTTTTGGATTGTTTGTAATTTTGGTTCCTTTTGTCAAGCAGTTAAAGAAAGAGGGAAGGAGAAACGAGTACGAAAGGCATAAACTTCAGGCCTTGAATCAGCGACAGAAATTGGTACTATAGATTTTCCCAGAAGTTTAAAATTTGTCATCTGTTTGAAATTTGAGCCCATTAGGCACCAATTATCTTGCTTTAGAAATGTATTATTTCTGTTAGTTTCTCGTTTGGTAGTATGCCCTTTGATGTAACTGCTTTCTATGATGTCATACAGGTGAAACCTGAAATATGCACAAACAAATTTCTTGTTCCCTGACCAATCAACATGGACCTATCTTTTATAGAGATAAAATCATATGTATTCTGAACATTTTATTATTTAGTTCTGTTTTATTATGTACAGATTGGCCCTTCCAAATAATGGACTCATTTTATAATTTCAGCCTCTCCAACTTTCATTGTCATAATTACCCAAACCATTTCCCAGCAAAATAGGGTGAGCTACTCGGTATGACTCGAAAGTCGAGAAAGCTCACACAAGCACTGGCCAAGTGACGCAGGACGGAAGGAAGAAAACTAGAGTTTGTGAGATTGAGGATAAACTAATCTAGGGTTTGAGAAATTGAGGAAAAAGATAAAAATTGGTTAGGGCCCTCATCCAGGTGATCTCTCACCCACTCCATGCATCGCACATGAAGATTTAGATTCGGGTCTCTCACCAAGTAAATCTCTCACTCACTTTTGCAACTCACTCACAAAAAATTTAGGATGTTAAGCAAATCATCATGCTAAATATGAATTTTCTATTTCATCAATAACCGCCAACTTCAATAATAGTTTTAGCCTTATTTATGCTTACATGAAGTGGAAGATTTCCACCACAATTAATGTGGGACTAAAATAACTTAAATAAAACAACCACTAAAATAAACTAAAAAAAAACAACTAAGATAACGATGTCCTCATTATTCTCCTCTGCTTGAAAGCATTCATCTATGGTGAATGTAGCGATAACAAACATCAAGCATATACAAGTTAAACTAAACAATCTCCTTACACGAAGCATATCAATCGGGCCATGGTGGTGATCATGGAACCAACATTCATGCATCAAGTCTGAACTAAGATGATGGAGGTGAAACTGACATCTGTGACGGATCAACTGCAATTGATGGTAATTCAGAGAGGTACATGCATTAGAAAGAGTCAAATTCTCTCTAATAAAAAATTAAACTAATACTAGGATCTCATGACATATCTAACTCATGAATAATGAAAGCAATTCTCTTCAGAACTCTATAGGAACATGTACATCGAGCGTACAACTTTCTCATAGTTCCTGGAGGGAACCTCTCAGAGTGAATCATTATAGTCACTTTATCATTAACTGCAAATTTCTGTAAAATACTATGTGAATATGCAACAAATTTATAGTCATTGTAAATTACTCTCTCTAGAGATCTCATTATGTGTCACATGCAAATGCAATGCATCAGACTCACTAGTATCATCCTCGTGAATATAGATATCATCGAGTAAGGGTGTATTAGACTCCAGTAATGCATCTACAACATCACTAATATTCTCGGAAAAAATATAAATCTCATTAAGAGTCGCGGTACTGGAATCCTCAACGACACTAATAATATCTGAAGGAACGTAGACATCCTTAACAATCCTTGAGTCGTCAATATCATCACTAGGCACGTCGACTCTTTGAGGGAAACCGGTTTGAGATTCTATCCTCGGGTCATGATTCTATCCTATCTAACTATGAATTGAGATCCCAAAGTGGCCTAAGCATATGATCAAGTTTATTTGACATGTTGATATGTTTGTTATCTTGATTATTCATATTGTCTTATATGACTTTTCATTTTGAAACATGCACCAATCTAAGACACAAAATGAAAAATCAAACCAAGCGGGTGCAATGTAAAATTCTAGACTCAAATAAAATTAAATGCATGCACTAAATACCGAAAATTAAAATCTCCTAAAAGGCTTAATTTCTAAATGTAAGAAAATGTAATTCTAAAATAATAAAAATAGCAAGCAATGATACAAACCACTAGAGAAGCAAATCACAATATCGCTAATCAAATTATTGCAGTCCAATAGTATTTGCAAACAATTTATCAATTGAAAATTCAGCTCAAGTCAGATTGCACCTGAGGAGGTGAGTAGTTCACACCCAAACATAGACTCTGTACGATTCCTTGAAGTATTACTCACAATTAAGAGCTAAAAATCATGCACGAAAGTTCTAGAACAGAAGAATGATAATGATGAACTTGCTTGTGAGGATTTGGAGTACTATAGATGCTTAGGGTCCGGTTCTGTAGATGTGGATTCGGGTACAGGAGATGCTTCGGCTTTGAAAATCGATTGCAAACCTGAACCCAATTTGAGACAAACGGGTCGAATTGAATACTTGCTTGCGGGTCAGGTATGAAAAAAGTGTTAATGGGTCGAATCTGACTGCTCTTCTCAACTTGAACTCACAAGTGTCAAAGTGTCGCGAGTGCAAGGCTCTGGTGACGGCTGTCGGTGGCGACGAATCGGGAAGTCGGACGCAAGGGCAAGGAGTCGCTAATTGTCGAGATCTGATGGTAATCACGGCGGTGAGGAGGTGTCGAGGTTGAGATCTGTCGCAAGCGAGAAGAAGAGGAGCAAAAGAGGAAGTGGTGGTGCTGTCAAGGTCTGGACTGCTGCCACGAGGTCGAGGGAGGGAGTCGAGGCTGGGGTCGAGGTCGACTATGAGTTCGAAACCCCAGATCAAGGGCAAGGACATCACAAGGAGATGGAGAAGCAGTTGGCGAGGTCTTGGCAACACCTATGTGCTATAGACAGTTTGCGATGGAGATGGTGGTCCAGATGAAGTTCAGAGATGAAAATTACGGTTTAGATCTGTTGTGGCGGCTAGAGTTGTTGTCGTCGTGGCGAGGATAGAGGTGTGGCGGCGATGGCGGTGGGTTGTGCTGAAGGTGAGGTGGTGGTGACGGGGTTGGGTAGACTAGGGTTAGGGTTTGGAGTGTTGACTGTTTGAGGAAAGAGCTTATGAACAGTGGCGACAGGGGATTTTCGGGTGGATTTTTTTTGAAATTTTTTTTGAATAGTAATTTTTTCGGATCTACAGGAGCAGCCTAGTGTTTTCGGAAGAAAAAAATTTTATGGAGAAAAGTAGGGACTTTAGCTCTGTATCAAAATTGACACAAGACAAAAGGGAAGAAAACTAGGGTTTATGGGATTTTGGATAGACTAATTTAGGATTTGAGAAATTAGAGGAAAAGATAAAAATTGATTAGGGCCTCTCACCCAGGTGATCGATCACTACTCCTTACATCGCACACGAAGATTTAGATTCGGGTCTCTCACCCATCACTCGCTTTTGTAACTCACTCACAAAAGATTTGGGATGTTAAGCAAATCATCATGCTAAACAGAATTTACTATTTCATCAATAACTGTTAACTTCAATAATAGTTTTAGTCTTATATAAGCCTACATCAAATGGAAGAATCCCACCACAACTAATGTGGGACTAAAAGTAAACTAAATAAAGAACCACTAAAATAAACTAAAATAAAACAACTAAGATAATGATGTTCCCATCACCAAGTGTTTATGACTATTAATTTGGCATCAAGCTTACCGGTATGCTAGGTCAGGATCGGACGATTCATGCTCAACCCAACCATGCCCCATGACTAAACAGGATGTTCGAGTCAGGTCCACATAAAAGATACCAAAACCTTACTTGATTTTATGAAGAGCGCCAACTTATTGACCCAGTAATTACCCATTTATAAGCAGGTATGGTACATGTACCGGCTGAAACTAGGCTCTGATATAGGTCCCATGGATATGTAACAGCCCCAGTCCAAACATCAACGCCGTATTCTTTCCTGAATTATACAAAAAAGAAAAGGAGGGAGGAACCGGTCAACTATTAGCTAATTCGAGTTTTTTATTTCATAGGGCAATTTAATTCTTGTTTCTTATGACCAGTTACTCTATGATCCTACTTTTGGAAAAAAAAATGGATGAGGCTGATATTGTTTTCATTGGGGAACATCAACGGCATGTGCACTGGACTGTTCAATAATTGGACAGTCAGTGCACAGCTGGATAAGACAAGTACTTTGTTTCATCATTTTCTTTTTACCTGATTCAGAAATTTAGTTTGAAGTTTTTGGCAATCTATATCTTGAGTAAAATGAATTGAAGAATCAGGCTTAGAAAGTCTTCTCTTGCAGGTTCTTCATAGGAAGACAGAAGAGGCTGCCATGGCAACCAAGAAGTTGAAAGAGTTGTTGGAAGCTCGCAAATCCTCAGCACGCGAGAACTCTGGTATTTTCTTCTTCTATTACTTTTCATATGAACTTTCACCTGTCATAACCTGCAACTGATAGCATACTTTCTTTGCCAGCTATTGCCAATGGAAATTTGCCAGGCACTCCGGTAATGAATATATATACTATTGTTTGTATTGTAGATTTCATTGGGTACAATTTCACTATATTAACTTTTGCTCAAATCTTCAGGCAAATGAGAAGTCATTGCAGCGTTGGCTAGATCATGAGCTTGAAGTTATGGTAAATGTGCATGAAGTCCGTGCTGAATATGAAAAGCAAAGTCAAGTGTATGTGATATAAAATTAAGACCTTTGTCCTTGGTCTTGGATAATTTCATGGCATGCCATCTTTTCCTGATTATATTTATACTGTTGGCTTTAGACGAGCTGCAATGGCTGAAGAACTTGCAGTTCTGAAACAAGAAGAAGCAATTTCTGGGGACTTAGCTCCCCAAGAGGAAGGAATGGAAACCACAGGTACATTATCATGAATTTTCTATTTTCAATATTTTTAGCTGTTTTTTGTTGTTCATTGAGAAGGTCAATATTTATTACTGTGGAACTTCAATGAGAATGTGGTTGTATTTTGAAGGATTATTGGTGGAGAAAGGTGATGTTTTAGATTTTATTTTATTCATGAACAAGAGTATTAGTAACCTTTTTCGTCTTCTTACTCCTGCTCAGAATATCCAATATGTCACCAAATGCAAGAATGGCAAGAATAGCATCACTTGAGAACATGGTGAGTATTTCATCAAATACTCTTGTAGCTATGGCTTCCCAACTTTCAGAGGCAGAGGAAAGAGAACGGGCATTTAGTGGCCGTGGACGGTGGAACCAGTTGAGATCATTTGGAGATGCAAAGAGCTTGCTTCAGTACATTTTTAATGTTGCTGCAGATGCAAGGTTCGACATTAACATAAATCCTTTCATGTTTTCTTTTAGTTCTTTCTTGCATGCAATTTATTTTATTCGGTGAAGACTTCTGTAATTTCGGAGATCTAGAAGTTCGAACATAACTATGGGATTTGATTCAACTCAAAAAAATGTGGGAATTTTATTCTAAATGAGCAAGTTTCTTAAGATAAAAGAAATGCTATTTTTTTAAATTGCTTAGAAAGTTGCATTAGCGAAGGTGTCGTGGTCAAAATGTTATTTGGAAGTAGGAGGTCTTGGGTTCGATTCCTAGAGGGAATATTATAAATAAAATAAAATAAATAATAAATATTATAATGATTTAGAATTTATTTCTCAAAGAACAATGAGATTAGAACTTGTGTTATGGTTGGTTGTTACTTAATTGGATGGAAGGAAAGGATGGACTAAGGGTTCTCCTATTTTTAGCATATAAGTTTACGATATCAAAGATACAGGTGAGAATGATCTTGGGTTTCAGCTTGGATATCCAGCATGTCAACTTCTGGTCTCAAAACTTTTTTGGTTTTCCTTCTTTATCTATTATCAATGTCATATTATTTTTGTCACATTGTGAAGATTATTGAGTGTTTCTTTAACTGTTTCAAGACTTTTAGCTCCAGTATGATGATATTTTATTGGAAACAGATGCCAGTTAAGGAGAAAGAAATCGAGACCAGGAGCTTAAGGAGCAAATGACTGAGCTTGTTGGTATACTTCGACAGAGTGAAGCACGGAGGAAAGAAATAGAAAGCAGAACAAGACTCTTGCTGCTGCATTGGCGATGTCACCAACAGTAAGATTATATGTTTGATGTTGAAAGAATTATAGTGTATCAAGTTAAGACACAATTTAACTTTACTAGACCTTTGAAAATAAAATTTCACAATGAATTTTAAAGTTTGCAATCATATATAAACTGCAGAATTCATGAAGATTAAACTAACAATATACACAGATTTTCATTAGTACTGTCTTAACGAAACAAAATACCACATCCATTTGGGCTGATCTTTTGTTCTCTCTTTTTACTTTTTTCGAATTACAATGGCTAAACTTGAATATCAAGGGTATTATGTGGTTTCTTTTTGTTGCATATTGTTTTGGTAATAGTATGAAAGCATAAAATATTTTGCTTAAACAAAGTCCACTAGAATTTCTCTTGTCCATAGAACACGACGCGTTAGGTAAATAATTTATTATAAAAATGTAATTGAGCTCAAGCTGTAAACATTTTGTAAACCCCAAAGGGCAAACACAAGCACGCACCCACACAAGCAGATGCACACATACGCATGCACACACACACACACCACTATACAGACACATGCGTGCGCGCGCGCGCACCCTTATTTGTTATCCTCAATAAGAGAGAAGAGTTCCTTGTTTCCCGCTTTAATACTGTTTGGTTTTAGAACCTTGAATCTACTCTGTATGATGTTGGTATTGTCTGATGTGGCTATAGTTTCCACCCTTTTGTTAGCTGAAATATACAGTACATCTTCATACCTAAATTAGCTAGCTTTGACCTCAGCTATCCACATTCATTTAATAGTCTGAGATATATGTTTCAGGGAAATACCAACAGTTCACTGAAGCATTCCGCTGACGAAACCAACACTCCGTTATCCCAGTGGCAGTACCTGCACAGAAGCAGCTTAAATATACTGCTGGCATTGTAAATAGTCCAAACAAAGGAAATGCAAATTTCAGCAGTCAAGCATTGAAGGTTTGCCATCTTCTCTTAATGGTGACTATACCTCTTACCTTTAAAACAAGTTAGTAAAAAGATTTGTTCTTGTGTTGTAGATGGTACCAGTAGGTCATCTTTCCATGGCGAAGAAGCTGACAGTAGCCGGTCAATCGGGGAGCTTTGGAGATGGAGGCGCAGTCATCACCAGTGGCTACTGCAGTTTAAATGGAAATGGCAGAAACCCTGGAGATTGTCAGAATGGATTCGGCATAGTGATGAAACGATCATGAGGCCAAGGCCACGACTTCATCATCTTCGAGGCATAGCCTGATTCCTCAACCTTCTTCTCCACTCTCACACAATCGATTCTCAACCCATATGGCTAACTACTTCCAACTGAATGCAGTAAGCTTTGACTGAACTTCTTCACTCGTCTATTTCCATATGCAAGCGATTCTGTATTTGCGAATAGAAATTGTGTTCGAGTCTTCTAGGATGGAGTTGAAGCTGAGATTGAGTTGGGAGTTCAGAAACAATTTTGTGTTAGAAAATGTGGAGTTGGTATGAGATTGTTGGGTCTTTGGGCTTGCATAGGCACAGAAGCATCTTGTAAAGTGATTGTGATGCTGCTGTTCTTACTAGAGCCCAAATTGTTGGAGATGAGCTGAAGGGACTCGTGATACTTGAAATTTTATTTACCTCTGGAGGCAGGGCAGTTCTTGTGTACATTTGTTTTTTTTCTTTTTCTTTTTAATCTTTTTTTTCAATTTACTATTATAAGAAAGAAGCTGACATACAGAATGTGTTGGCCTTGTTGGCCTGCTAAAAGGTTCTTTGTAATGCTTGTAATTGTATTTTATTTTTTTTTTTCTTTGATTTCTTTTCTTCTCAATGGTTGAAAGCTTTTCTTGAGTCGTGTATTAATAACGTTATAGACTATTCAAGTTGAAAGAAATCGAGTTGTGATATGACTTTTGAGGTTGTGACCAGACTGTGTATGTTTGATCTTTTATATATTCCTTTTTCTTTTAGGAACTGCTCCAGAATCCTTGCCTCAAATTCTATTGTGAAGCTTGATTCTCGAGCTTGTTTGTTGTGCAAAAGGCCCAATGGTTTATAAGCTTTTCTGAGTCGTGTATTAATAATAACGTTATAGACTATTCAAGTTGAAAGAATCGAGTTGTGATATGACTTTTGAGGTTTGTGACCAGACTGTGTATGTTTGATCTTTTATAATATCCCTTTTTCTTTAGGAACTGCTCCAGAATCCTTGCTCAAATTCTATAGTGAAGCTTGATTCTCGAGCTTGTTGGTTTTATGTGCAAAGGCCCAAGCTAAATCAATATCTGTTGTTTGATCAGCTCTTTTTTCCCCCATGGAAAACCCACCACACACCGGCATTTGAATTGGTCACTTCTGGGAAGCAAACTCGGACCTGATCAGAGCCCATGATTATATGTCCACAATGCGCGGGCTCGAACTCGTGACCGCCCGTGGGGGTGAAACTCTACAACCCAGGGTAGACCACTAGGCCGCTTGCAGGGGACTTCATCGTACTCTTATTGGCAGTCGTCAATTTAGATGCAATTTGTGGACTTTTAGATGGTATGTCCCCCAAAAAAAAAAAAAAAAAAAAAAAAAAATCCAATTTATCTGCTTCATCCTAAGATCCTTCCTTTTTTTTCCTGTTTCATTTTCCAAAATAATGATCATTACTATTAGTGCTTTTTATTACAATCAGTAATATAATTTCATAATCAATATGTAAAGAGAACTGCTGATTGAATCTCTAGTTTGTAGATCCTAGGTTCTTATTGGGACAGGTGAAAAAAAAGAGAAACTCTCTCCTCTCTCTTCAGTTCTATTAATTTTTGACGATAATGTGCTATGTCACTTGGGTTTGTAGATCTGGAGCCTGAGTAACGTTAATCATATAAAAATAAAGGCAAAGTCAGCATTTCGCAATTCAACAGTTAATGGAGTGTCAATGATTCCAAACTGGAGGAGAAAGTGATAAATTAAATTCTAAGGTTAGAGAGGGTATGGTTATTTCCACAAAAATTGGAAAGGTTTTATATCATTTATCTCACATATTAAGAAGAAATAATAATACACTAGTCAAAATCGACGGAAAAGAAGTTTTCTCTCTGTGACTCATATAAAAACTTTATTTGTCCGTCTGTCTGTCCGTCTTCAGCCGTGAGAGAAAACCAGCGTCGACTCTCTTTTTCTTCTTTCTCTCTTTTAGCTTCTCCCTCCTTTTCCCTCCTTCTTCTTCTCTTCTCCTTCTCCTCCTCCTCCTCCTGATCGATCGGTTGGATTCCTACCAGCAGTGGCTGTATACTAGTATACCGTTCTGTCAGTGGTGAAAATCGATCGCAGAATGGTGAACACGGAGGTGGTGATTTTTTTTTTTTTTTTTTTTTTTGGGCTCTCTCTCTCTCTCTCTCGCTCTCGGGGTTGAGACGGACAGACAAACGAACAAAATTCCATGAAGGAGTCACAGGAGAAAACCTCCCTTCGATCGGTTTTAAACAACAAGAACAGGGGGTGAATTAGAAGCACAGACTAAATTTGTAGAAAAAATGCCTCGTTCCATTCTGGGTTATCTCAATTTATAGGTTTTTTTTTTTTTACTATTGACTCTTAAGCTATTATTTGGGGCACACCTCTCCTAAATATTTCTTTCTAACTCCCAGTCAACGCAAAAGCGCACAGATTATGAAGTCTAAAATTAGACATACACGAATATTAGATAAGTCTGGGCCATCACATGACAAAAAAAATTTTAAAAAAAAATTGAAAAAGACTGATCAGAACTGACTGTTATGAATTTTTGTTCAATAAATTTGTGGAAAAAGTTGTCATTAAAAAAAAAAACAAATTTTGAGGAAGACCAACGATGGGACCAATAAGAAAATTGAAATAGACAAACAAGACTCGCATAGTTTGTTTTTTTTTTGAGAATGTAAATTTTATTTATCAACCTGAATATACAGATTGAAAGCCAAACCGGCTATACAATATTAGCCTCCCCTAAACTGTCAATCTGACACACTTAGCCCATTACAATGTATCCCACAACCAAATCAAAGTCCTATTTAGTCGACTATCAATTAGATCAGTCGACTAAGCTATAGTCGACTAACCCCAATTACAAGTCGACTTGAAAGTTGATCTGGATGTAGCTACATTATATGTTTTTGCTATAGTCGACTAAGTCGAAAGACTAGTCGACTATACCTACACCAAGTCGACTAGGTTAGAAAGCCCAGTCGACTAACCTGCACCAAGTCGACTAATCACAAATTTAAGTCGACTAAAAAGTTGATCTGGATGTATCTGTCATCTCTGTTGCCACAGGAGTCGACTAATCCAAAAGGTTAGTCGACTATACAAGATTGCAGTCGACTATAAACACTTAATAGTCGACTAATTCTGTTGAACACCCAGTTTTTCTATCATAATCCCAGATCACTCAAAAGTCCACAGCGGCATTTGGATCCAAAGTGAATACAATCCTATAGATGTGCAGCTTAATCTTGAAGACGGTAGAAACCACCTCCTGAGTCTGGCCTTCAAAAATTTTCCTATTACGGGCATTCCAAATATGGTAAACCGTACAAGCAAGGGCCACCTTTTTAGCTTTTTGCTTTGCCACTGGAACCCTTTGTCTCCTTCTTTATCCACTTTAGAGCACTAGAGATAGTCAACATCCCCCGAGAGATACCCAGCCAGTCTCTAATGCATCTCCAAACCATAGCAGAAAAGGAACATTGAAAGAATAGAT
This sequence comes from Agave tequilana, assembly GCA_038442645.1. Taxonomy (NCBI): domain Eukaryota; kingdom Viridiplantae; phylum Streptophyta; class Magnoliopsida; order Asparagales; family Asparagaceae; genus Agave; species Agave tequilana. The sequence continues at coordinate 769 of JAVJIF010006070.1, read as the reverse complement.
GATCTGCCGATTCCTTATTACCAACACAGAGTGCACACGATTCCTCAACCTGAAGAAAGGCCAATCTATCTTTTGTAGGCAGCCTCTTCCGCGCTGCAAGCCAAAGAGTAAAAGCATGCTTTGGTGTGACATACGAATTCCAAACTGAGCTTGGCCAAGGTAGCCTGGAACCCTTATGTCGAAAAAACTCATATCCGAGCGATATGCACATCCGCTCACCTACCGCCCAAGAGGATAACCTTCTCTTTGCCGCCTCAACAGACCCTTCTACACAGGCATATTTTATCACGAATCGCAACTAGCCTCTTGAGCAAAGGCGAGTCGTCCCTTATACACTTCCAGTCCCAAGCAGAGATATCCCCTTTAAGGTAGATATGATGCACCCAACGCACCCATAAAGGTCCTTTTTCTTGTGAATGTTCCAAAAGAATTTTGCTAGCAGGGAATCATTCCAAGTTTTCAGATCTCGAAATCCCAATCCACCTTCCGATTTTGGGCAAGCACATGGATTTCAAGAACCGGATGATGGCGCTTATGCCACAAGAATTCCTGCACAGCCGAGTTACCCTCTCTATGATAGCACCCGGACTGGAAAAATAGATAGCCAGAAGCAATCCACTCCTTGTAGCACTGATCTGATAAGCTCACTCTACCCGCAAAAGAAAGGCTGGAAGCCATCCAGAGTTGATATACATAGTTACTTTATCAACAAAAGGTGCAAAATGGTCCAACTGCAGCCTCTGAGCCGCCAACGGACACCAAGATAACG